>FAPJ01001927.1:0-15473 GCA_001485985.1 Heliconius ethilla aerotome | reverse complement strand
AGGCAAAGCACGGCGTTGAGTTGTACCACTCAACACACAGTACCTCTAGAATACGGCAGAAAGTGGGGAACGGAGTGTCATAACACTAAGTTCCCTCTGCATACCCTGCTGTGTGCGGGACACAGCGTGAAGCTGATTTATTTATTTATTTTAGATATAAAAACATATTAAATAAATAATTATTATTATTGAAGTTGGTATTATTATCCATATTATATATTATATATGGTTGGTATATTATATATTATAGTATTATAATATAAAAGAAAAAAGACATTTGAGTAATTTACGTCTACCTCATACAAATGGAATGCTGTAATCGAAAGATACTTAGACTAATATGGAAATAATGCATATAATTTTATTAACAAAATGGAATTTAGGTCACTTTCTTATACCTAGGTAACATCTAGGTACAGATTCATCTCTTTTAGTCTTAATGACAATCGCTTATTTAATTTTATACACGTTTGTGAGAAATATATGCTATAACAATACATAATTTTTAATAATAGTGAATAATAATTGTTTATAATATATAATAATTAGTTCATTTGATTTTGAAGATATATATATTTTTTTTTATTTTATTTTATTTATTTTTAAGGAAACATACAGTACGTTGAATATATTCTAATAACACACTATAAATATTACACACCAATCAAGTTTCCAGAAACTACTTAGTTATAAATCTAAAGAACAACAATCTATGTAAGTACAATAAACTAAAAAAGTGGAAAATATTTCCAGTTACTATAAACATTTCCAATAAATAATTAAAAAATATTATAAATATTTTTAAAATACGGTATTAGTAGGTACAAAAAGGACGTGAGCAAAGGTTAGGCATAATTAATTAATAATAACGTGTATTTTATTATCAATGAAACTATTTTCAAGTGTGACATTTATTAATTCTCTTGTGGGTAAGCTTATTTGTGAAAAAAATGAAGGGAATTGTAAGTGAAATCTAATATAGATAAAATTTTAAACGTATACTTTAAAAATGAAGAGTTTTTGTAGAGTTCTCCTCAGTTGGTCACCAGATGGTCAGTTCATTTGTTTCTTTGAAAAATGTAAAGCTATGTCTTCTTAGCTTATGCATTAGAATATCACACTATTTAAATAAGCTCCCTAATGCTACGTAATGTATAGATTAAAAATATATATGTATATATAAGTACATAGATTAAAAATGTATTAAGTAACTTAATATGTATCTTATATAGTAAATTAATATATTATTACAAGTAGTCCATAAGAATACTTAATGAAACAACTTACTTAACATAGTCAAAAATAATAAAATTTAGACGGAATATACCTAAGCTTGAACTAGAGTTCTGTTCGAGCCGCAGCGGTGTCGACTCGGCACGGGCAGTTGGGCACCCTCACCTCCAAACAATACCCCTAGTCATTGTTATGAACAATATCTAACACATGGAACATTTCGACATACCTATAGGTGTGAACGGAGCGGGAGGCGGCAGGGTCGGCCGCCGATCTGTAAACAGTGGTTATCGACGCGCCGCCACTTGTTTCACGGTATCGTCGGCTACTGCGCTATATTTATCCGCCCTGGAACTGACGCGTATGGCTAAATCCGTTCGGCGCCGTTAATGCCGGTCTCCTGCAACCACAACCACGTCACGATACCATCTACCCCACGGCCACTGGGGTTGATGTCGAACGGTACTCGCACGGCAGTATTCGCTATGCTAAAAATGTAAGGAATATCGCAAAGCGCTAGCAAAGAGTTTATAATGTTTGTCTTACCTGAGCGCATTATCTCAGTAGGACTTATGCGCGGTGGAAGGTGCAGCGGCGACACAAGCCTGGTGGTGGTAGTAAGATGGCGCCGGGGCACGGTAGTGGTGGTGCGGTGGGGGGGAAGCGCGGTACGTGTCAGGTACTGGTGAGCCCCCACGGAATCCTGCTAGCTGACAGCTCGGAGGCTCGAAGAGATCTCGGAAGGCTGGCGGTAATTGTTCAGCAGGTGGCTCTGGAGCTGCGTACCATCCGGTCGTGGCTGCCCGGAATTCCTCAGCGGCCAGCGAATACGGCTGAGGAGAACAGTAAACAGCCGAAGGTGGTAATCGTGGTTCATTGAACTCATCCATGGGCTCTGTCAGTTTATCGTATCTTGAACAGTCAGAACCCGGTTCGCGTTTCGGTCTACATTCAAATATACGTGGTTTTACGTCAGGCTTAACGTCTCTGCCTTGCCCCAAAGCATCAGCACCGTTCAAAGCTTCTTGCGCCGCCAAAGCCTCTTGAGCTTGTTGCAACTGCTGCTGGCGTTTGAGAGCTTCTTCCTTTTCCTTAAGAGCGTCCTTTTTCTTAAAACGACGCCGTCTTCTTAAGTAAGAACCATTATCGAACATATTATAGGAATCAGGATCTAAAGTCCAGTAGCTTCCTTTACCTGGTTTTTTATCGTCTCTTGCTACTTTGACAAAACACTCGTTTAAACTTAAATTATGTCTTATTGAATTCTGCCACCCTTGTTTGTTTTCTCTATAATACGGAAAACGTTCCATTATAAACTGATATATACCATTTAGTGTAATTCTTCGATCGGGTGCATTCTGTATCGCCATAGCAATAAGGGCAATATAGGAATATGGTGGTTTAACCATATCTTTCGGTGTACCAACATGCTGTTGGTGAGGATGCAGATAGGGCGGTCCATAGCCATATCGGTACTGTTCATAGGCATAAGGTGTTACACCAGCGGTATAGCCTCCAGTGGCTCCACTGCGGTACGCATAGTGGCTCTGTTCTCCGAACAGCGCGTGCATCTTGCCAGGCCACGTTCACAACCACAACATAATCAGACCCGAACGCGATACCTCGACGCGCTTCCCTCACGGCTACAAAACGATGACTGACTGATTTTGTTTAGATTCACAACAAGACCCGTTTACATAGCGGACGCTAAACGAGAGACGAATGAACGGAATTGTGGGCGACGCCGTTTGGTGGTACGCGCCATGGAGCGAACCGCCTCCTACGAGGTGACGTTTGTCTCTTTTCAGTTTATTTACAATGAGTATATCCATCTCGCTCTTTCTCTGTCAGAATGCGGGAAGTGGGACGCTCTGTGGCCTGGGCGCGACGTGGGGCGGGGACCGCCCGGCTTTAACGACACTCTCCGATGGGAACCCTCCCCTATGCTATAGCCCTTTACGACCCTTCGAGTGGAACAATTTTCTATTTTATTCTTACTAATGCAATTGAGAACAGGCTGAAATATATTATATCTTTTTTTATTAATGAAATAATATCAAAAGAAAGTTATTTATGATAAAGATATACTTATTAAAGTTGTTAATATATTATATTAAAAAAAAACACCTTTATAACAGCAATTGACTAGTACCTATATTATGAATTAATTTATTTTAATGTGACAGTGCATCATCATCATTAATATATCATAGAGGCTCATCTACTTTAACCCCTTTTTCAATTAAAATAGATAAGGTATGTAAAGTACTTATTTTATTATAAAAACCGAAAAAAACGATCGTTTTAATTTCCCGAGCCTCTCTATAATATTATATGAACAATTTAATTGAAGCAGTTCAATTGAATTCAAAAATCTAAAAATTAAAAAAGAAAACAAAGCACACACTAATATATACTTAATTATTTAATTATTAATAGTATAATTTTGAGAAAATAAGGAATTAATAATGATATTTAACAAAGGTGGAAGAAAAGGGGATGAAAAACAAATTTCACATTGGCTCTACATCATTTGGTATCTTTTGTGTAAGTACGATTAATAATTTAATTTTTTACGCTTAATATTTTTTTCCAACACAAGTCGTACCTTTACTACCTACCAGGGATTAGTGCGTTTTTATCACATAGATACAATGATAATCATATTTCCTAAATTATTTTTTTATTTCTATCTGGAAAAAGTGTAAAGCTGCTTTTTTTTTACTTTTTCTTCATTGCCAGTATTATATAATAAATAAATCAGCTTCACGCTGAATCCCGCACACAGCAGGGTAGGCAGAAGGAATTTAGTGTTAAGATACTCCGTTCCCCAGTATTATTTTATAATAAGTGAAGATAAAAAGAACAAAAATATAATTAAATGTGCCTTTTTTAAATATTTTTACATTATCTGTACTTCTATTAATTTTATCTATTACATACAATGTAGGCTGGTACCTACCTACGTGACTGCGTATCACAAAAAATAATACTTAAGTGGTAACATGATGATTTAATAGCCGTAATTGTTCTTAATAAAATTATAGAGAACGCTCTTTGTATTTATTTGTAGAGACTCATTATTAATTTGAATATTTTTTTATTTTACGTATATAAATTAATAAAATCCATTTTATTAAAAAATGTTTTTTTTTCAGCTTCACGATATATCCCCTTATAGCAGGGTAGGCAGAGGTGACGTAGTGTTAAGATTCTCCGTTCCCTACTTTCCGTAGAATTTTTGAGGCATTGCGTATTGAGTGGCGAAACTCTTCGCCGTTCTTTTGCTTTGGTACCTACCATAGCGAATAAATGACAATATTAATCAATAATAATTAATTCCCCCGAGTGGGAATCGAACCCACAACCGTCGCTTTTATAGTCACACGCTTTACCCCCGCAGGCCGACGACGATATAATAAATATATTTAATTAATCGGTACACGTACCCAATAAAAAAAATATTTTTTAAAATTAGTATAAAATCTTTTTAAATAAACAAAGTGTTGCCGTTATCGAAAAAATATATATATAATATAACATAAGTACCTCGTGAAGTGATTAACTATATCCATCGGAAGTCGTAACTGCCAGTGTTGACTCAAGGAAACGTGCGGGGGATTTCAATGACAAAAAAAAGGTTCCATCCATTCACCATATTATTTAACAACAGTCTTCGGATTAGCTCATTTCCGTTTGTCAGGGTTTAATATAAGATAAATCAAATATTTAATAAGAAAAATAGTATGCTGGAAAATAACTAGGCTTGGTTTTATTGGTTATTTACTTATAAAAAAATCAGCTTCACGCTGTATCCCGCACACAGCATGGTAGGGAGAGGGAACCTAGTGTTAAGACACTCCGTTCCCCATTTTCCACCGAATTCTGTAAGCATTGCGTGTTAAGTGGCTTAACGCTATGCTTTGCCTCGACACCAGAGCGAAGAAAGGAAAATATAAATTTTAAATAAATATTTCCTGTCCTCTAATGGGAAATTTAATATTATTTAAATTATTTTCATTTTTCCATTACGGCTACACTAAGCGCGGCGGTAAGTTGCGCCACTTAACACGTAATGTTTCGAAAGTAGGGAAGAGCGGGGCTGGTAGTAACTTTTTTTGTTATTTTTTAAATAATAATGATTTTTTTGCTTTTCTCCACTGCTGGAGTCCCCTAATGCTCGCTCCGTCCAACGGATTCCCGCTGTCACGCTTAGGTTGTAGGTCCACTTGGTTGGAGTGCGGCCTGTGCTCCTTTTGAGACGTGGTCGCCATTCGAGGACCTTTCGTCCCCATCAGTTGTCGCTTCTCCTGACAATATAGCCTGCCCATTGCCACTTCAGCTTGCAGATTTTGAGTATTTATTATTTATTTATTACTGTAACCAAACACAAATCTTCAGCTAGGTAAATGTTTTCAGAAACAGAGACTACTTATCCTGTATGTGGGACTAGTATTAACAGAGTTGGGATTTTGACTTATGTGGTCATTATTAATATACACTAACATTCTATTAAATATCTAAATTAAATATAATTTATATTAAAAATCAGCTTCACGCTGTGTCCCGCCCACAGCAGGGTAGGCAGAGGATTGTTTAATTTAATTAGATTAGAACTAATTTGTGTCATTTTAAGGATTTAAAAACTGTTTAATATGTATTCTGACTTCTTCGTGTCATCAATTAGTAGATAATCCAAAACAGGTAAGGTACATTTTATAAAGTAATCTGTTTTCATGGCTTTTTACTCTGAATTAAAAGCCATTAATCAATTTCAACTGAAGTGTCCTTTCTTCTTTATCAGCATGGTCTCTACATTTTTTTTATTTTCCTCCAGGATTTTTTAGCTACTTATTCATATACCTACCTTTTTCTTAACATGGCCCCTCATACTTTTATAGCTTCACGCTATATCCCGAACATAACAGAAAAACCAGATGGAACCTAGTGTTGAGAAACTCCGTTCCTCTTTATTATCCAAATTCAGGAGGCTTCGTGTTGAGGCGGAACTCAACATCGCGTTTTGCCCCGATACTTGACACCAGAACGAAAAAATGAACACCATGAAACCTTGTGCTGCTGCGCCACGACGGCCTCAATAACCATTTTATGCCTTAGCCTTAATTTTCACAAAAAAAAGGTTAATGAAAAAAAACATTTCCTAAGTTTACAGCCGAAGTTCTGGAAGTAAGTACCGTAGATGAATATTAGATGGCGACTATTAGATTCAAACTTTATCTTTCTATTTGTTAGATATGATAATAGATGGCGCTGTGCAATGACTACCAATTACTAATATTTGTTTATGCTATAGAATACGTAATGACGAAACATTTTTCTGTGTTTTTTTATTATACTATATTAAAATTCCATAAGGCTACTAAAGTAAATATTATGTATCTAAATTAAAACTATACTTGTATAGAAGTAATATTATGCATGTACTAGAAGTACACTGCACAACTGCACTTGTGCTGCCATCTGTGCGTTTCTGTGTTAGGACGGATAACTGTATGAAATAGTTGTTCTTTGTAGTATTCTACATCGTATAATAGATGTCATACTCATAATCCTAACATAATTGAGAATGGCACAGAATTCAAATTTAAAAATATTTACTAAATTATTTTGGGACTGTGCGTCAAAATTAAAACTTAAGAAAATAATAAAACCTTATATATTTTCTATATTTTCAAGGAAATTGTTTGGTTTCGTTGAAGAAAAAACAAACTATTGATTTATTTTGTATCATTATATTAAATGTACTAGTATCATAACACCTTCATACAGAATATCTTGTTTTTAATATTACACATAAGTAGATATTTTTCACAACTGGAACCATTATATAATAAATATTTATTGTATATCAATTTTAAAAAAACATTACCTACATAAATAGTATAGTAATAATAATAATAAAAAATAATTTATTTAATAATTAAAATTATACAATAGACAGTTATTTGATTCTTAATACTAATGAGTATATTATATTTAAATATTTGTGCGTTTCTGAAACAGACAGACAGAGATTTTGGAAATGTTAAGATAAAATTGGTAAAAGTACTTCTTTGAACATATTTTTATTTTATTTTGTCCATGCACTCTACCTATTAAGCTCATAACATGGTACTAAGGAATTATTCATATTTGACTTATATATAATTAGGCAACAATAAAATATCGAATGTTTCATATTATCCTACTATTATAATATTTACGATTTTATTATCAAAGTTAAGACAAAGTTTGTGGGAATGGATGTTTGTTCCACTTTCCAACTGATTTCCATTAAACTTTACAGTAATATAACTTATAAATATTGATACAGAATATAATTTACACAAAGATTTTGTATAATATGGCTATAATATAAAAATAAGTTTAAGCAGAAACAAGTACATTATAAATTTACTTTTAAATGTATTTTTCACCAAAATATTGTCAACTTCAATACAATTTACTTTTAAGACGGTGTTCCGAAATATATGATGTTCATTATTTCTTAATTAGTATTAACATTGTCAATTGCTATTGTTATCTGCACTTTAAAATATATATTAATGAAAAAAAAATTTAAAACGTCAAAAGGCTTTCGATTCTTAACGTGGAACAACATTAAAATATTTAAGAAAATAATAGTATAATTCGAAATATCGTGCACATAGTCCATTATAATAGGAAATATAATTGAAAAAGAAATTGGAAATTACATGCAACATTTCTATTAATTATACTTCCTATTATAAGTATTCAGTAAGGTAGTATAAGTATTCAGGATTCTAAAATATTATATATATATACATATTTGATTTCAATTGTTATTCTAACATTCAGGTGATTATTTGAAATGTAAACATTTTTTCAAGAAAGTAGAATAAGGTAATGTTTACCATGGTTCATGCTAAGCATCATGTGAAATTTTCAAGTTATTACATCAGTTGACTGTGATCATCACAATAATATGATAATTGAAATGTTGTTTATTTTCTTATTTAGCAGATAAACTTTAAAACCATAATGATTGCACATTACCATATTATAGCAGTAAGATTCGGTGGAAAACTAGTATATTGTAAGTACTCTTAAATGTTGCAAAATTCTATGCAATGACTAGTTTTATCTCATTCCAAAAATTCTTTCTTTGACTAACATTTGGTTATGCTCATCATTCATTCACCTCTGCTTATTATTTTTTATATCCCACACATAGCAGGATAGGTAGAAGGAACAAAGTATTAAGAAATCCTGTTCCCCACATACCATTCAATTTAGTACCAAACCCAAGGCATTGTTTTATTAGGGTGAGTGGGAAACAAACTCGCAACTATTGTGTTTTTAGAAGAGCCTTGTGCCCTACACCACAACAATCTCAAGTCCTCATCCTTAACAGTCTGTATTCATTACTCTTATTGGATTCAGAAATATTATTCTTTTCCATGTCCTCACCAAAGATACATTTATATTTGCTACATTATAAGACATTCTGATGTGTAATAATCTGTTATCAGGCCTCATATTATTGTTAAACAAATATAATGTTAAGCTAACAATACAAACATAAAAATGTTTTTATTTTTTCTTGATTGTACTAATTTTCTTATCCAGACCACAAGTTGAGCAAGGCTATTAGTAACTAGAAAATAGCTTCATTAAATTTTAACAACATGCTTGTTCTTCTAGTTCATAAAAATAAAATTTAAAAATTTTACATAATTGAGCTCTTAGGTCTGCATTCAATATGGCATATATAAGAAACTTAATAAAGAAGACTGTAGTACCAATAAGATAATATTCCTAATGAGTTGGTTTATTTTTTTCTATTTCTTCTTTTAGTTTATCATAATCTCCTTTCACCTTTTTACATTGCATTTGGAGGTCTTCAAATTGACTCTGTAAAAGATGGTAAAAACTAATTTTATTGAAAGTAATAAGTAATTAATTAGAATTCCTAAATAAAAAATATAAATGGGGTAGTGCTTTATATAAATCAGTAGAGGTAAACTAGGTAACTACCATTATTTGTACTGGTACTAAGACACTGTTTCTTTCAAACAACCCAATTTTAAAGACATAACATGCCGTATGATGGAGCTCAACACTAAGCATTGTCTACTTGCCAGAGCGAGAAAATACAAATAAATGATACCCAAAGTGGAAACCAAACTCCAACCATTGTGTTTTAAGTCAAACGCTTTGCTGCTTTTGCTGTGCCACGTAATTATGCACAATAATTAATCTATTGTTATATGAATGAATGAAAAAGCCTTTTATTCCCAAATTTTCAATTTTCCTATATTCAAACAACTCTGCTGCACACTATAAGTGATCTCTTATCTGAGTGTGCCTATTGGCATATGGCTCCTCCAACATCTTCCACTGCTGCCTGTCCTGAATCACCCGTTTCCATGGTATCTCTATATATTCTACTTTAAAAAGATGTAAATATAATTTTACCTGGCATATAAGAGACTGTTGCTTCATAGCAAAACAACTTTCCATTATCTCTTTAAACCTCTCTTTATCTAGCTTGTGTTGTTTTTCATTTTCTGTTAAAAGTTTGTCTATTCTATTTTTATATTCGGTAACAACTGTAAATAAAAGATTAATTGTTAAAGTTTATTTTATTATAATCTATATAAATTAAACGTTGTCAATATTCTATTATGAGTCCATACCATTAAGTTGGTATTTAATAGATGTCAATTCAGTCAAACATCGATCGCTGGACCACTGACCGGGGCCATAATACGTCTGTTGTATATAATTCATATTATAATACAACAAACTAAAGATTGCCACAAGTACAACAAATCCAACAAAAAGCCTTTGTTTGGTTATTAGACGCAGAAACATTTTACAATACCAATATTAATAAATTTACATTTAAAAAATCGAAATAGGTTTAAAAATTATCAAGTATAATATATTCAAGCACTTAACGTAAATATAGACAAATTTTAATACTATTATATTATTCACAATTAAAAATACATTTGAGATCAGGAAAATATAGTAAGTTTGTTTAACTTATCATATTATAATAGAAAATATTCCATTATATAAGTAAAATAATATACTTTTTATTTCTATCAGTATCACTAAACTTTGTTTATGTTACATAAATAATACTACGGTCTACGCTACGCATGCGTCAATGCCAAATGTCATGTTTTGTACCACAGACATAATTTTATTGATTAGTACTTAGTACACAGATAAATAAATGGCGCGTTCGGGAAGCCATAAATCCATAAGAGAAATAAAAACAGGGCAGAATAGAGGATATATAAATTTTATTTCTTTACAACCAATTAAATTCTTTTTGCGTTAAATATCCAGAGTCATCAGGTTAGGAATAGATCACGCTATGACTCTATGACCGATTGACTGTATTAAACCTTTGAAGATATCAAAGAGTTAATACACAAAGTCTCACATTCGAGATAATTTCTAAAGATTATAATTATGTTTATTGTCCTTTGAAAAAATATTATATAAAAAATAAATCCCGACCTTCTTCTAAACCAATTAAATCTTAATTCCTAAAAAATTATTACGCTTGTTTTTTTTTTCTTTTTAATTTATTGCACTTGAGTTTTTTGTTTTATTATAATTAGGCATTATTTTAAAAGAATCTAATTTATAATATAAATTATATAAATAATATCAGACTTCTAAATTGTAAATTAGTGACATCTGTTAAATTATATAAGAACTAAATCAAAGCAACTAAACTCGTAAACTTGATCTATGAAAGCATTTAAATTATGTATAAGTTTCGGTAGATGGCACATAACTATGATTTAACGTATTATGTTATAATGTAAAATCTAGTAGTAAGTAATAATAATCTATTAAAAATATTACCCAAAAACTATTAAAGAAACTAATTAAACGAAACTATTAAAAACGACTTGACTCATTATTTCAGGTTTTTTTGTAATTTTATCTAAATATTTATTTCGGAACAAATTTATATGATACTGCTAGTTTATTATTTTCTACTTAAATAATTTAATAAAACATATTAAAATTGTACAAAACTAAAAAAAACTAAAAAAAAAAAAATAGAAAATATTTATATATCAGTTATTATTAGTAGTAGTTATTATTATTAGTTTAGAAAATGTTTAATATTAAGTTTATAAATACGGTTATTTAAATTCATGTATATCTAACAAGTGTTCTAAATTTTAAACTATTAGCCTTAGCCTTGATATAATATTTAAATTTATGTTTATAAAGGAATAGTGAGATAATGGTGTAAATTATAATTAATGTTACTTGTAATGTTATAAAAAATATTTTTAATGTAAATATATCACTTTGTTTATTCTGAATATCAAATAAATTTACTTTACGGTATATATACTAGGTGATACTACTATTGTCATATTATTATTTCTTATGTATTTTAAAATATTTATTATCTTTATTTATTATATATGTTATGTATCTATGGTTTATACCAAATTGTCATTTAAGAATAAGTACCAAGACAAAATAACTAGATTTTAATTAAGTAATACTTGATTTATTCATAAAATATATTCATTTAATATAAACACCTGATTAATTATAAAATTTATAGATAAAATGGAATCAATATCACTTCTACATCAAAAAGACATACCAAATGATTTTACTTTTTCATCTTGTGAGGTAAACTAAATCACGAAAACTTCTATCTTTTTTAGCTTTTATATCATAATTTAGTTTAGATATTTAATTCACAAATATTTATGTTTAAATAGTTATAAACACGTATACGCATGCACTTATATTTTGAGTAAATCTTAAACAAAATATTGCTATGCTGCTGATGAGCTTTTGATATGAGAAATGGATATCGTCATTTGAGTTCGAGTAAAGGGAACAGAAAGCGAAGCCACCTCGTTTAATCTAAAATAACATTTATTTTAAACTTAAGAATATCTAAATTAAAAATAAAATAGCATTTAACATAACGGAAGACTTTTTTAAATGTATTTACGCTTATTATTACAATTGAAGAAGCTCCTTTATAAAATCTTGAAATACTTATTAAATATAGCTAATATTTCAAATTAGGGAAAATTACGATCATTGAATTTTTTAAAATATATTACCTAAATTAAAAGTAATTTTGAATAGTATTAACCTTAAAATAAAGTATTATTATTAGCAATGCCGACAAAACAAGGCTGGTATTTTAAGTATGAGATAGGTACACTGTTACGACATCTTACATTAAATCATTTTCTAACAACTATTTTATAATATATTCATAATTTCGAAAGTACACGGCATAACAAAATATTATTGTTATGTACTACAGTACCTTAATACGTACTGTAGTAATAATCATTTTGATTGAAGTTTTTAATTGAAGTAATTTTCCCTAATATTGTGCTAGTTGTAGTTATTAACCATTTTAGCTATAGTCGATTAATACCGAACATTCCAGAACAGAGATCAAGATATAGCAGATTTTATATGTCATATATGTAAGAAGACATTTTACAATTTAAAAGCTTTACAAAATCACAAATCCACACAGCACGATTCGAACGGCACTGGCTCTGATGACGATCCCGCGGACACTTCTAATACTTGTGACCAGGTACCAAAAGAAATATCACTAATAGAAATATGTATATATAGACAATATATCTTCTATTATATATAATAGGTATAGTAAGACAGGAATATAAGCCTCTATCATTCGTTTATTTTTTAATCTTTTTTATTTTTCCTTATAAATAATATATGTTATTAATATTTAATGATTAAATTATTTAAAAATACTAATATATTTGTTATTTATTCAGATTTTCGATGATCTTTGCGATTTTAAGTTTATACCGTTAAAAATGCAATCAGAAGATCCAATAATTGAACAAGATGGTATAATTAGGAGAACCTTCAGTGCCGATACCAGTTATCTAATCGTAAAATACGAGAACAGTGAAAGTGTTCGAGAAAAGCGTTCCCGATTGGATAACATGATAAAAAAAATTCAATCGAAACCAGATAAAAAGCCTGTTGATTTAAGGTAAAAATAATATAATGGGTAATAATTGAACATCCGTAATGCTACAAACGATAAAATTATTGTATTTAATTTTAGGGGACCGTTCACATGCACTAGCGTGCAATGTAGGCAAATATTTTTCAATTGCTGTGAATATTCCTTACACTATCGCGAAGAGCACACGAAGAGACGCAAAGCGGCGTTGCGATGCCAAGTATGTGAGAAACCGCTGGACCGAACCTTGTACTCGACCATACGGAGTCAGATAGAGTGTAACAATTTCACATGCCGGACCTGTGGATACACATTCTTAGATAGTTTCCAATTCGACGAGCACAATCGTATAGTGCACGCGAAGTTGAAGCCCCATCAGTGTAATATATGCGCGAAACGATTCACCCAACTCGGTGGCTTACAGCAGCATATGAGGATGCATTCCGGTATCCGTCCGTTCGTGTGTCACTTTTGTAACAAGGCGTTCACCCAGAAGGCCGGCTTGGACCAGCACCTGCGGACCCATACGAAAGTTAAACCTTTTAAATGTATTATTTGCTATAAGAGTTTCTCGCAATCCGTTCATCTGAGGCAGCATATGCGCACGCACACCAATATCCAGCCGTTTGGTTGTCCGATCTGTAAGAGGAGATTTAAACAGAGCAGCCATTTAAATTTTCATATGCGTTCTCATATTGGAGCCGCGAATGCGTTTTTGATGGACCAATATTCTCAAGGGTTGCAACAGGAAAGTGACATGCCTTTGGATTTCCTCACGTTATCGAACGTGCAGCCGGTGCACGACGGTGAAACTATTTATTACGCCGCCCAATTGACCTCAACGCCTTCTGAAGCCTCCAACTTGTTTCCGTCGTAAAAACTAAATACTAATTATAAGTACTTGTTTTTTTTTAATTAAAGACAAAATACAGAGAATAGTAGTTTTATTTCATTTTCTTTATACTAACTTTTTTAAATATTTTATTCACGTTGCATAACGATTGCAAGGACGTCGTTATACATATCTACTATCTAAAATAAAAACTGCAACATAATTTGAGGCTAATACCAGGAACGCATAACAATCAAAGGATCATCGATGCAGTATAAATGCAGTTCACAATATGTGTGAAAGGGTAGGAAATTGGGGAGGAGCTGTTAGTGCTTTCCCGCTTACAATTCCTGAAGTCTACGCAGGCGCCCTGGGGAGTAGTAGTGGATCAATGCCTAGGTTTCCCGCTTAATTTCCTAGCACTATAAACTGAAATGAACTTTTAACAAATATCTATCATAATTATTTATTTTAAAAACATTAAAATTTATATATTATACTTTACTCCTTTTAACCTTGTTCCTCCGTAATTTACTTCTTATTATTTTATTCTATGCAATAAGTATATAAGATTGTTAATAAATGAATATAATATACGATAACTCAAATTTAACAGACTTGCGAATGTAGCCATGATCCACAAAGTCTAGGTTCAAAAACATTATACATTTAGGAATTATATAAAAAATATAGCTCAAAATGTATTTAGTTGACATAGTTGATACGTTTTTAAAAGTTAATAAGTATAGATAGGTAGGTACTACAACGTTAGCAACATTTTTGTGACGTTAAATAATTTCAAAACTTATCATGATTATTGCATCAATGATATTTTTTATAGAAACACGAGCCTAATAGTTCTGTAGTACGAAACCGAGGCGCGCTTCGCAGTGGTCAGACAGACAGAGAATGCGACGTTGCCGTATATCCAGTGCAACAGTATATATGCTGTGCATTCTGACTACTAGGAGAACATCATCAGGTAGGAGTAGTATCAGGTAAGTGCATATTCCCTCCAGTACTACCACAATTGTTTTCAAACTGCATGTCCTACTCGCACGCGCGCTGCACTCGCGATTGCGCGGTGAAGAGCTTTATTCATCGCGGTCTATTCTATGCAGTTCATTTCTCTCTATTTCAGTCTGCCTGAAATATTCGGATATGTCACACGTATGTAAATAAGTGTTAATAATAACGCAGTTTTAGTAACTGGTTCTAGGCTTATTATATTTATATTTTTATTTATATTTTATATGTTACTATATTTACTTATTTTATATGTCATTTATATACATATTCCTATAATTTTAATATATTATATCATACTTATTGCATTTAAAATTTATATTATCTTTATATAACTTATAAGCACTTGTTATAACTAAAATCCAATAA
>FAPJ01001925.1:0-14297 GCA_001485985.1 Heliconius ethilla aerotome | reverse complement strand
CGTCCGGGTCCACTAGTTCTAAATAAAAAGTAACAAGCCTAATTTTTTTAACATTATATAAAAACGTAACTTCTCAAACTTAAGAACAACCGGCGTGAGAACCTCAACAATGCTCTTTTTTTACATACTTTTTAGCGATGAATGATGTTTGAAGATCTTAAATACAATTTTAACTTTTTCAGATAAAGAAATTGCGCGACTCGCTCGGTATGAAGAAAATAGCAAGTTACTATATAAAAACAATTTTCTTTTGGGAAATTATAGAATTAAAGCGAACTGACCCTTGTTTCTGGCAAAAGAAGGACATTGACACTTTATTTACTTATGCAGTGAAGAAGTTCTATGCAGCTCTAGAAAGGGGCGAGATAAAATACTTTTGGAATCCTCAATTAAATTTGATTGCAAATTTGGGGCAGTCCACACTATATGAATATAAAAATAAACTTCGCAGTGTTATTGAAGTCTTGGAACAACCCAATAGACAGCTACGGGCAGTCGCCAAGTTTCTGTTGACTAATGAAGAATACATGGAGTATAACAAATTTCTGCCATGATTGACTTTTTCAATTTATGTGATTTTTTACTAAGAATAGTATAGATAAATGAAGTATAATTTTTCATCTTAAAAATATAGGTTATTGTTTTTTTTTGTATAATTATAAATATGTAGGTTTAAATAGTTTATATTGTGTTGGTGTTATTATTCAGTTTCACTGTTTTAGACATTTAGAACACAATATCTATTTAAATATTATGCTCGAAATGTCTAAAACACTGAAACTTAATAAAAATAACAACACAATATAATATCTACTCTAGAATTTGACTTAATACTTTTAATGTAGTAGTAATGGGTAGTTTTTTTCTGTAAAACATTTAAAATCGCTTAAACTATAAATTTTATAAATGACTATTTTAGGTCGTCGTAGCGGAGGCCACAAGCTGGCTACTGTAAAATGTAAACGCGACGCTTATGAATTCACTTCCCACTTGAGGAAATAAAATATTTAATATTTCCATTTCCTCGGCCTGGTAACAAGCGGCGTTAAATTCCGCCACTCAACACGCAATACCTCGCGAATTCGGCGGAAAGAGGCGAACGGAATTGTCTGAATGGGATCGGAGTGTCTTAAAACTGACTAATCCCAGGTTCCCTCTGTCTACCCTGCTACGTGCGGCATGCAGGGTACAGCGTGAAGTTTAAAAAGAAAACTTGCTTTACTTAACGCACTGATTCTGCTGGAGAACGGAGAATGGAATGTCTTGATTGCATCCTACCCAGTTAAACAGTAAAAAGCGTGAAATTATTATATAAATAATATGTATAATATTTTATTCCTTGCTCTTCGTTTTTTGTAGGTATATGGAAAATTTCTTAAACAGTGAAACTGAATAATCACAGCAATTATAATATATAAAATCGTTTAATTGTGTCTAATGTCTTTTACCTTATTATTATAAGTCAATCGTCTAAAACTTAATTATGTATAAGTATATAAAGAAATATTTTATGTATCATTTTGTTTTACTTTGTTTTTTAATTTTTCCTAATAAATACGATTTCAACAAAGAAATTCATTGAAGTGCCTTGATCATGAGCGTTTTGACTTCACATATTGATGGTAACATAAAAATAATCTATACATATAATAAGAGAGTAAAAACGTCTACATTGAATATATTTACAAAATAATAATTGAGGGGGGTTTAGGAACAGTAATAGAGCCCAAATCCAAACGAATAGATAAAAAAGAATATAAATACATACTCTTTTAAAAATCTTGTAGACTAGTATCAACTAGTCTATGTAAAACTGAAGTTAGAAAATGTCACAAAGTTTGAGTTTTTAAAATTGTATTTTTGATAGATAATTTTTAATAATTTAGCTAAAATTATTGTTCTAAAGACTTCAAGAGATTTACTTAAGATACCCTGTTTAGATGGTATGACATTTTGTATTGTAAGTATTTTAAGTTTTTATATACTATAATTACAAATACAAGTACATGTAAAAGAAATATTTTGTAAAATGTTCTTTAAAATTTGGATTTCTATAGGTATCACATTAAACACAATCTAATGTAATATACGCATTTTTCATTTCCTCGCTCTGGTAACGAGGCAAAGCGCGCTGTTGAGTTCTAAGTTCCTATGTCTCAAGAATTTAGCGAAAAGTAGGAACGGAGTATCTTAACACTAGAGTCCCATGTTCTCTTTATGTGCGGGCCACAGGATGAAGTTAAATGATTATTTTTAAGTCTTACATTATTTTCCAATATCTACAAACTAGAATAATAAATTGAGACATAATTTAACGTTTTATTTTAGTTATTGGTCAGCCAGGCAAATTATCTAAAATATACTGTACTCCAGTATCAGTTCTCCATAATAGCATATAGATGTTTCAAAATGCAACATCTACCCAAAGTATCGTTTCGAGCGAATTATCTTGGCTTTGATTTCTCTTTGCCTATCCCGCTATATGCGGGAAATGCGTGAAGTTAACGAAAACTTTCTACGACAGTATGATGAGCAGTCGTGACGACTGGGTGCCGGTAGTGGCGGGCGTGGTGATCGGCGCCGGCCTGCTGGTGGCGGTCTATAAGCTGTTCTTTTCTTCCCCCGTAAGCTATACAAAAGGCTGTAATCAAAATATTGGAGCTTCCAAGTATGTATGTACTTGCGATAAGGGAGGACCTAGTTTGGTTAGTTTTTCTACTTTTATTCAAGTAGTTTCGCGAATTTCCTATATATGGACCTATCTCCTAGATATACTATAAAGACATTCCGGACTTTCGCGATTGTAGGTTATTTGGTGTAGAGTTGCGAAAGCCAACGTCCGCTCATAGCAGGTTAGGCAGAGGGAACCTGGGAACATAGTGCTAAGACACGCCTTTCTCCATTGAGACACTTCCGTGTTGTAATTTCCTCCAAGTTGGAGCTTTACGAGTTGAGTGGAGGAACTCAACTCGTTACCAGAACATAACGAGGAAATTACAATATTAAATATTTCATTCCCCTGAGTGGAAATCGAACCCACAACCGTCGCGTTTACAGTTGCAGTCGCACGCTTGTGCTTCTGTGCCACGACGGCCTTAAAAATATACCTAACCTAATAAACCTATTAATAACTTTTATTTTTAGTGCCAACTCCATGCCAAAAAATAAAACAATAAAAATCAATGATGCCATATTGACAACTATGTCAATCAATTGCCAAAAATGGAAAACAATCGTAATGTAATAATTTTAAAATGGAAAAAATAAAAAGGAACACAATGTATATCGAATATAAATGTTTTTGGAAATAAATGTATAAAAATGTGTGACTGGTAGGTAAAGTTATGGTTTTTTATACCTTTCATACATTCGGCGTGTTGTAAGGAGATGGATTTTTGTTTTATAGAAACGAAAATATTGATATAACTCAAATATTAGTAGTTAATATAATTTAAATGTAGTAGTGAAAATAAATAAAATAAATGTAGACATATAAGATGCAAGTGAGGATGAAACCATCGTGTGTACAATTATATTTGTTACAATAAATGTTATTATAATAAAGTTGTGATTGATCGCTGTCTGTAGATGTAAGATATTTGAGAATACTTATTGTTATTGGGGGCATCCGTATGTTATATCAATATAATAGACAAAATAATTATTTTTAAAACAAGACCACACAAGACAAAACGGGCGAAGCCGCGTACTCGTCGCCAATCTATAATATATTAGGAAGTGACGTTTATGTATAAACAACTTAACGTTACATATTGAAGCCGTTGTGGTGTAGCGGTACAACGGCTGGATGTAACCACGATGGATGTGGGTTCGATTATTATTCGGATGAATAAATAAATTCATTTCCTCGCTCTAGTAAGACTAAACGCGGCGTTAAGTCATTTCACACGTGATGTCTCGAGCGCTGCTTAGGGAAAGGCGCGTCTTATCCCTCTGCACCCTGCTGGATACAGCGTCATGTTAAAACAAATTACATGTACAGTGCTGAAGAACTAGAAAGGAGGGAAAATGCAAACCGTTCTAGAGGTCCTGGTCCAGGTTCACCTGATAGTACTCCACCTACGGAGAGTTGGCACTTCTTCACTTGGATAGACTCACAAGGGACTAAGCTATGGATGCCAGTACTTGGCAGCACGGCAATTATGGGACTGTTGGCACTTTTATACAAAAATATGGGCAAATTAAAAGCTTATATATGGAAAACTAAGACTTGCGACAGTTATACAATGAAACGAGCGAGTGTTAGTAGAAAATTTGTCTTGAGAGAGAAATTTTGTTTTTCAAGAAGTGAAACTATTGAGCTTCTTTTGTAAAATAAGCGAAATAGTCAACCCTGGTATTTTTCAATGGTACTGGTGAAAACTTAATGTTAAATCTTCTTTCCGTCTTTTTACCAGAGCGAGTAGGAATCGAACCCACAACCGTCACGTTTATTAAAATACCTCCTTAGGCAAATATTTTCTTAAATATGTATTATTACATAAAATATTTTTTTCTATTATTATTTCAGAAACCGTCGCGTGAAAAAATTAAGCTGTGCATCTGTAAAGATTAATTTTATTATATAAATTTAATTATATTTAAAATAAATACCTTTTATTGTTATACATTTTTTTAACTAATCACAACTCAATTTGCAAATATGAAACAAAATGACGTCGAATTCCGCATACTTAACATTAATCACACGACTGTACATGCGCGAGATTAACTCGTGCCAGTGTTCACATACTTTATAAAATATTTGTCGAGCTGTAATTAAATGTTAAGATATTAAGAAATAATAGACAAATTGAAACAAAATATATTTATTAATACCACCTTTCATTTACAAATTATTTTTAACTGCCTCAGTCGGCTAACTATAACTATTGCAAGTCTAGTCCCAAGATTACGATCGATTAATATCGATTATAGGCGACACCGAAATCGATTTCCAAAACACTAACTCATCACTGGGAAATTTAACGGATATTTGAATCGATTCTTGATAAACAATCGATATTTGTCAATCGCAATCGAGAAACGGATTTGAAGACACAACCGTTGTAACAAAACGTCTTATATTAAACGTTAGTGCCTTAAAACAAGGAACGTTATCTATCGTAAATAACGTATGTATACTACTCAGAACCATGTCGAAATTACAGTCACTAAATCCCTCAAATTTCCTTACTATAGCATGTTAATATTTTCGATTGAGACATGGTACTAGCGGATACATACGGACATTGTAAATCTTACATAACAAAAACACGAGAACTTATAAAATTTTCTACTTTAAGAATTACCCATACGATTGAAAATTAAATTCCCCTAAATATGTATATTTGTTTAGAAGAACTCGTGTTTCCCTAATTTATATATTATTAATTATAAAAATAACCATTAATAATCCTAAATATTCTGAAACTGATATGCTTTTAATGGTGTAACTTTCATTTGTTCGGAAACGACGAAAAAAAAGTTCAATGTTGAAACATTGCTCAATTATTAATTGATATAATCCATATATCAGCGAGGAAAATTGTGAAAATACAACCAAATAACCTTCATTGCATATCGTGTTGTTTTACGTGCAGTATATTAACATCAGCTAAATATCGATTTTTATAATTCCAAAAATTTGACTCCAAATTAAATAGGGAAAACTCGAAATTGAGAAAGAAAGAACGTTTTTTTGGTTTGATACTTTCACAAAATAACCAACAGATTAAACAAAATCCAAGGATATTCTCTATTACACAATATTTATAGTTATTGTGTATCATTAACAGGTACAACTGACAAATATATTATTTCTACAACAGATATAGTGAACAAATTACATATTTTAAGATAATCGATTTACTTATCGATCGAAAATCGAATAGCTGCTCCTCTTAAAAGGTTTTTATATGAAAAATAAAATCTTAAGTTGCAAAAATCGCGTAAAACGTAAGATTTTATTATTGCCATGTTAAAAATAAATAAATTGCCGACGGACGTAGATTTTTATGGTATATAATATAAATTATTAGCAACACTTAAGTTGACTCTTGATCTAGTAAAGAATATAATATCCTATAGCATATTTTCTTTTAGTAGATAAATGGCAACACAAAATTTTTACTTCATAATATAACAGATTTATTTAATGGTTTTAGTTTATTTTATTAGTAAAGTTTTGAAGATGTTTTGAAGAAACTATAGTTGAATGGACGGACAAAAACTTTTTGTCTTGAAGAAAAAAAATCTAATAAAAGATAATTAAATAGCCGCCCTTTGATATGTTTGTAAACAGTTTCAAAAATGGAAAATCAAACTAATACCTTAATGTATTTTTTTAAAGCAGTTATTCAACATTTATTAATAGAAAACATGAATGAAAAGAATATATTGTTTGTGTATGTAACTAATAAATTATTTTTTTAAAAAAGACTTAAAAGCAAAACAGAAATCAATAGGACGGCTCTCTCTATAAAAAATAGTGTTGTAATTTGAAATATATATATATTTGTGTATTTGGCACTGATTATTTAATAAAATTTTCTCTGCCACGAGTAAGACCTTAATAAAAATTAAATAAATAAAAATAACTATTTCAAATCAAATGATTAATTTTCGTATTTAAGAATATGTTTCAGAATTGCAGTTATTCAATAATTTATTAAATAATATAATTTTATATGATATATCAGCCTAAAACGAAACAAAGAAGTTACTGTAATAACTCACTTCCAAACGTAAGGGCTCGCGGCAGAGGCACAAAATCGATTTTTATTGAAATATTAATTTCGATACATTGATTTAACATCTACCGCACTTTATGTACACGATACGAATACCCTGATGTAAACAATTATAAATCTGCAATGAATATACATATATATGCCTTCACAATGTTATTTACAAAAATATATTTTTTCTATTCTTATGTGGAATCGATTATTTTGGTAGATCATCTAAGTATAACTTGTTTGATTAAAGAAAAGCATGGTTCATAATTATATAACAACTTGAAGAAAGACCTATCAAAGTAATCGACTACATATTCATAACGCTTTTCGGAACCGATTTGACACATTTTTGTACGTATTTTTTAACAAAACAAGTCTTAATTTTAAAAAAGATAAATGAGTCAATACAATTCAAATGATGTTCTTATCGTTATAGAAAATGAAAAAATAAACATATAATAGGAGCCATTCATAAATTACATCATACGTATTTCATGACGATCGAATCGACTTTTCTCCGTCTTTTTTACCAGTTGTGACATTTGTGGGACCACTATCTAACGTAACATGCAAATTACACACCTAAAAATATTAAATTGAAACTGCACTTCTGAAATTACATTTGTCCTACTATTTGAGGCAAAGCGCGGCGTTGAGTTCCGTCTATCAACACGCAATGTCTCCAGAATTCGGAGGAAAGTGGAGAACGGAGTGTCTTAACGCTAGGTTCCATCTGCCTACCCTGCTGTGTGCGGGATACAGCGTGAAGCTGTTTCATTTTATTTTTATTAATTTATATTAATAATTAATTAATATTCTAAATGTGAATGTTTATTCCACTTGCACGCAAAATCTACTAAACGAATTTATATTGAATTTTACAGCAATAAAGCTAAACAGAATAACACAGGCTATATTTTATATAAATATTTTATATATTTGGTTATAATATAACAATAAGTTAAAGCGGGCGAAGCGGTGCGGAACTTTTTATTATCCAGGACACATTTGTCATTTGGTAAAAATGGACAGCCCCCCACTCTTGACGTGTGACGTCATTTATCGATGGCTCCAAGAACTCTTTTGAGACAAATATTAAGCAATTTAAATTTTATTAATAAAATAGCTATATTAATAATAAATAAAAACGAAATAAATATTTTCTCTAAATAGACGGTTTACGACACTTTTGAAGAGACTAGACGCGTGCCGCGATATATATATTTATTAATTTTCAATGAAATTTCAGGACGAATTCCGATCCACAATAGTTAGTATACATTTTTTTAAAATATATTAAGTAATTTGACAGAAAAGAATATCAACTGACGACGACCATACATTTTGTTTCTAAATTTAATGAATTTTATTTACAAACTTATATAGACTGGCAAGTAATAATATAATACTGTATATAAATTATAAATATAAGTAATTTATTTACAGGATTTTAACACCGATTTAAGTATGAAAAAGTTATAATATGTCCGATCCTCGGTTACACCTATGGAGAAGGCCCCAATTAAAGTACGGTACAGTCGACGTGTCATTGGCGCCCTAAAGTAAGACTCGACTTTAGATATTTTCTTACTTTTGAGGTACACTCAGGACGACTACGACTCGTCGACCATACAGTAGGCGAGTGAAGTGATCCCACTCTCCACTTTTACTTAGTTGCTATACATTTATTACTTAAGACAATTATTGCTACGTTTTAACGAGTCTTTTATTATGTTACATAAATATAAAATCAAATTGAATACATGACATATTTTTCACTTTTTTTGAAAATAAAAAAGGAGTTTCTTTGACTTTATATAAGAACTATTAAGATTTCCTCTATTAATTGTCTTACTTAACAAACGGATAGCTCATATCTCCGCCATACAAAATCAAATACTTACATTTACTCAGTCAACAATTCGACGTGTCCAAAAATATTTTTTTTCGAACGTCGATAGTATGCACTCCTTTTAGAACGAGTTTTAAACAAATTGCTCATATATTTACTTTACTTTTATAATTTATTTATTAATTAACACTCGAATAACATGTAAACCCGCATGCTAGAAGGAGTGCAGATTTACTCAATATTGTCACTCATCCAATATAAGTTGGCACTAGCCTTAACAATACTGTATTAACCAATATTATTATATTTATTTCTATTTAATACATACAATATTTTTCGCTCTGTATAGCTTTAAGTAAAAATATCCTCTGGTACAATGCTGGAAGAAGTCACTGATTTAGATTTGACAAACACATCACGTCACAATTACCGGGTCACACATTACGTCACGTTACTATGATCGCGTCACACATCACGTTACGTCAGTATTACTGCGTCCCACGACACGCACTACCTATATATAGAGGAGCGACGTTCGTAATCGTATCCTTTGCGTTATGACTTCTTATCGAATAGGGGTAGCTTGGACTTGACTGCTCCCTCGCATATCATGAGGCGTTGCGCCGTACACTTGCGTCCCCCCTCACACGCTCCCACATTTCCCGGAGGTGCACGGTGTTTCACGTCGACGTAGTACGGAGGTTCCTTGCCAACTTGCAGCGTCTTCAAGAGCGGTCCTCTAAAATCTTCGCCTTTACGTTCAAAATACTCGACTATTTTCGATATTTGAGCCGACCGTACATGCCTCGGCAGGCGGTCGTCGTATACGCTGTCGGAGCCCAGCGAGGCGACGTCCTCCGAGCTGTCCGTGTACACACTGGAGGTGCGCTTGCCGACGGCCAGCAGTCGCGCTGGGAAGGCGTGCAGTTCGCCCACCTCGCCCTCCTCGAAGCGCCCCTCACAGCGCGCGCCCTCCACGCAGCAGCAGCGCGCCAATACGTGAGCGTCTTCCGCGCCGCCGCCGCCGCCCTTGCACAGGAACGACCACTCCTCGCCGTCGTCGCCGTCGTCCAGGCTGCGCAGCGAGCTGACGGCCGTGGACAGCGCAGAGTCGGGCGCGGGAGCGGGTGGCGGCGGGCGGCGGCGCAGCGCGCGCTCGTACACGCGCAGGCAGTCGGCGCACACGCGCAGGCGCTCGTCGCGCGCGGCGTCGCGGCGCCACCAGCAGCGGTGACAACCCAGCAGCGAGCACGGGCATACGGCGCCGTAGGAGGCGGGTGCACAGTCCTCGTTGGCCACGGAGAAGATGCCGCTCTCGCAAGAGGCGCGGCGGCGCAGCTCGCGGCGCTCGAGCACAGGCGAGGGCGGCAGCGAGGCACAGCGCGGCTCGAGTGGCGAGGCGGGTGAGGGCGGCGCGGAGGGCGAGCAGGAGCGCGGCGGCGGCGGCTCCAAGATCTTGTGTACGCCGCGGAAGGAGTGCAGCGGGCGCGGAGTGGGCGCGGGCGCAGCGTGCGTGTCGCGCAGCAGCATGATGTGCGCGAGGCGCAGGAGGCGTGCGAGGCGCGGCGGCGGCGGCACTGCGGGCGGTCCGGCCAGCGCGCCCGCCGAGCGGTGCGGCGACGGCCGCGCTCCGCGCGCGCGCCACGCCCACTCCAGCTCCGACAGCGAACGCCGGTGCACCGCTCCACCTGCAATGTATGCCACTCGATTATAACGGTACTTTCGAGATATAATTGTAAGACATGAGGCATTTATTATAATTATTTATTAAGATATTTCCATTAAAAATATTTAAGATTTACAAATCCTTTCCATTTTATAGTTAAGTCCTCAACTGTGGTAACTTAATTCCTTTTCAAACAAAATAAAAACAACAATACTAACATAAATAATAAAAAATAAATAATGACTAACGGTCGCGTGTGTGATGGTGAGCATGCGGGCTGCCCTCGGAGCGCAGGCGCGCAGGTCGTCGCCAGGCGGAGAGCCCCGGACAGGAACGCGGACCGGAAGAATCCGCTTCTTCACTGAAAAGACATAAATATACTAAGATATAATCTTCATATTACCATACTATTCCGACAACGTTGTAAATATATTAATTAGTAAAAGCTTTTCAGAATGGAAAATACCTGTCGTATGAGGAGTTGGGCGTGCAGTCCCCCCACGCGTCGTCGAGGCCCTCTTTGAGTTCCGCGAGCTTACTCACTATCTCGGGAAATAGCGGCCGCGCTTTAGCCTCGTACTGCAATAATATTGTTCAAATATATATACAAAGTATTATATATTCCAGTAGAATTTTGACCCCTAATAAATATAAAGTGAATAAGGGCGTAAAGCTGCTAGCTAGTGTTAGTGCTGTTTTTAGACTTAGATGTAATAATTTGAAGACATAATTCAGCGTGAAACTTAATGCCACATAAATTCGCTTCGCATAACATAGAAGATTTTTAATTCATAGTAAGATAAAAAGCGGCCAAATATCCTTGTGAAATACCCGTTTTTGTTTTGGGGAAGATCCAATTCTAATTATATAAATACAATATATATAAATACGACCTATATAAATATATTAAAAAATATATATAATACTCACAATACAACAATTAAAAGCGAGTCGTAGGAAATCGGGAACAGTGTCTTCATCGCAAAGCTCCACAAAGGCCATGTAGTTTAGACCGAAGTTGTCCGTACGTGGTAGTACGTCGGGGTCTGCGTCCACCTAAGAATCATACAATTTTTTTCACACTTTACCTTGTGTACAAAAGAGAAAGCAGAGGAAACTTAACTAAAAACTTAAGTGTTTAGACAATCTATTCTCTACTTTTGGAGAAAATTTGTTGCGCGTTGAGTGGCGGGCTCTGCGCTGCCTTTAAGCATACATTTTCTTATGCTTCATGCTGTATTAAGTATAAAGCAGGGTACAGCAGCAGAGGGAACGTAGTGTTAAAGAAAGTCCATTCCCTACTTTTCGCGAAATTTTCGAAACATTGCGTGTTGAACGGCGAACCTCAACACTGTACTTGCCATGTTACCAGAGCGAGGAAATAAAAATAGAAAATTATCATTTCCCCTGAGTGGAATCGAACTCACAACCCTCGCGTTTATCGTCACTTGCTGTACCAACAGCCTCAGCATACAATTAAAAATAATTAATAACATTTTCAGAATCTTAATGGTAGGCCTAGTCCGTGAATTAGAGTTTGCGTGATTCCATATGAGATATATTTATATCTACCCTCAATCATGATATAGAGACGAGACGTTTACATACCTAACCCCCTTATTAAAAAATATAGTGCAATATAAGCATATTCGTAATATATATCACTATCTTTTATGACCATATTAACCCATAAAAGAGTTATTTAAATTATCATAACATGTTAATTACGATAATAATATAAAACACGTCACGCAATTACGTTGTAAGAACTGAAGTCAGTGTTAGTGAGAGACACTCGTAGTGTTCTTACTTGACTTTTAGAAATTCTGCAATGAGTGAATTCTGACATATTAAGTATGACATCATACTGACATACTACATGACCATAAATTAACTATAATTCTTTTCATATATTTCTTTTACATTTTCTTGTCTTTGATATTGTTTAACATATAAATTACAATAAATATTTAACTAATTGAGGTATTTCGCTTTTAGTAAACAAGAAAATTATATCTAATAAAGATATGCTTTTGATGGTCAATGTAACACAATGAGTAACTAAAACTTCATGTTAATAATGATAATTATCAAATCTCATTAGTCTCTAAAATTACGTTCGCAATATGAACTTTATACATGGATTTAACCGATTGTGTCATAAATTAAAAAAAATATAGTTATATAAAAACGAAATAAACTTACCCTAGCAATGAGTTGGCACAAAATGATTCCATATGAGAATATATCAGAACGATGGTCGTACCAGCGCCCGCGCAGGCACTCGGGCGACATCCACCACGGCGAACCCACACTGGGTAGCCTGTAGCCGTTTCTGAAATAAACAATAATAAGCATATATTATAAGAACATAATTATATTAGAGAAGGTCTCTTTTATAAGTATACCATTCGATTCCTGCTATAGTATAGGGGGAATGGATTATTTTTTCATTTCTCGCTCTTTTTACAAGACAAAGTAAGACGTGGAGTTCCGCCGCAAAATTGTTCACACTGTGTTCTCTCCGCGCACTCTGCTATAAACGGGATGCAGTACTTAGTTATTTTTCTGTATGACATTACGTTTCGTCATGCAATTAATAATAAAAATAAAACAAAAATATATTTTGAACAATTGGTTGATTATACACTTGGAAAAGGTCCAATTTATATGGTTTTTTTTTTCTATGTTGGTTACACAAATGCAGTTTACTCAACACTGTACTATCACCCAACACACATACACAGTCATTGTATATTTCTAGAGTTCTAGGTACAATGAATGCGTGAAGAGAGAGTCTACTTTGGCAGTTTTACGTAAGACACATGATACGTAAAGTATTAATGCATTTTCTAGGAATGTTCACGCACCGTAAATAAAAGTGAAGGGTGGTTCTTACGACACACCGCCTTGATAAATTGCCCAAAGTTGACAAATGACCCGTTCCGTAACACGATATCGGTTTTTGCACGCGAAATAGCGTGACGCGGCGTGCGTGTAATTATCGGACATGTGCATTTAGAATAGAACCTCCTTTCTCTGAGCTAACGAAGAAGAAGTTATCTTTACTTAGTTTTATATAAATTTAATGATAAAGCAAGATTTTTGGTTTATTATAAGTCCCCGTTTTAGTAAAATTAGTGTCTTGAGCTTACTAAGTTATTTTATTATTAATCAAAAGTGGCTGTTAGAGACGTTGTAAAAATGAGATAATAACTTTTATTACTATTTAGTGAATGTTTGGTAATACTCGATAATGGTCAGTTCAAATACCACTTATAAGAAGAATAATCATCTTGTTTAGAGAAGTTACTGAAATAACGCGCTGATTTCGATAAATTCATGCACCATCATGCGAAAAGTGGAACACGAAGTAACCAGTTTCCTCTACCTACTATTCAAAACGCTGGAGATGCACAAAAGAAAAAAAGAAATAAATAACTAAAGTAAAATACATTAATTAACAGAAGCCAGACCGATAAAAAGGAGTAATCAGGCACTCAACCCTTTGTCTTTGTAACAGGTGAACGACATTCAATGATAGTGACACCCTCAGGTAATTAGGGGAAGTAAATATATAGTATAACAATAAAAATTAAATCGGCCAAGAGCCTGTCCGACGTAAGATTCCGTATAAAGTTCCTAAAATATTTATTAACGAATTAAACTTACATCGAATGAGGTATTTTCGCCGCTAAACCAAAATCCGCTACAACAGCTGTATACTCGCCGTCAACATTCTTCTTCAGCAGCACGTTCTGAAATTATAAGATTTATTTATGAAATATAAAAAAATATATATCAACGGAATGGCAGTGGCACAGAGTTTAACGTGGCAGTTGTGGGTTCGGTCTCCATTCACGGGAATGAATTATATATTTAATATATTAATTCCCTCGCTCTGGTTACAAGACAAAGTTTACGACGCTACATTGAATTCCACTACTCAATGTTTCGAAAATTCGGCAGAAAGTGGGGAAAGGAGTGTGTAGGTTCTCTCTGAATGCTATATGCGGGATACATCGTGAAGCTAAAATAA
>FAPJ01001899.1:3691-17582 GCA_001485985.1 Heliconius ethilla aerotome | reverse complement strand
ACCCCCCTAGCTACGCCACTGATAGGTACCTAAATACGACTATATTTAAATGAATGAGAATAAGTATAGTGCTGGATGTAGTATATTTTGTCACTACTTTTATCTTGCGTTACGTAAAAATAGAATAAAAATACTTAGGTCTTGCCATAAATGTAACAAAGAAAAATATTTCTTTTATTGTACTTAACAATTATTACTATTATAAATATGTTAGTTTAATACATTAAAATAAAATCGTTAACGATATATAAAGCTTATTCCAAGTGGCCTCAATTGGCTGAAATACAGTCCTTTAAAAGTTGAGACCAGTGCAGCATGCACTCTTCAATTGATTTGATATTGGGAAAATTCTTCACTGCCAATCCTATGGATTGTTTTAATTATTATGGCGTTTATAGTAAGCCTTACCTACTCTCTAAAACTGAACCGTAAATCATAAGCCAGTGAATTAAGATCAGGACTAGATGAAAGCGAGTCTCCAGCTGTGATGAAGTCCGAAACGTTCGTTCCTAACCAAGATTCGGTGAATCGAGCTTTATGTCCTTTACTAAAAGACAGTTCTTGGTTATTGGACATGGTGTTTGTTAAAGGGCGGTTAAACACAAAAAGCTCCTTGACTAAAACCCAATTCGGCTTCGTTTCAGGGCTTTCCACTATCAAACCCAAGTTTGGTATGAACATGATACCTCAAGAATTCAGAGCTAAAAACATACCTCTCTTTATTGCATTCCTGAACATGGAAAAAGCGTTTGATCGTGTACCATGTCCAACACATTGTGCTCTGTTGACTAATTGGGAAGCTTCTTTATAGCATAAATACCATCATTTTATTTCTTAAAATATTGCTCGATTTTAAAAATTCTCACCCATAAATAATTTTTTTCCGTGACCTCCATTTGCAGTTAAACCTTGTGCAACATCGTACTTATTCTTTTTTAAATTATCAGTTAAAAAATGACCAGTGCGTCTCTTATAGGTTTCAAGTCCTAAGTCATCTTTTAAAATACGCGACAATTTTTATTAAGTGAAGCTGAAAAGAATAATACGGTCAATTGGTAATAATCACACTTCAGATATAATAAACATTCGTATACGAGTACATGACTGTACTAAGTCGTGAAAAAACCCAGACGATACCAATTTCATAATTAAAGGTCAACGGGAAGCATAAGTTATAATATTTATATTTTTAGAAACTAAAAAGAGTTCAAATTTTCTTTATTTGTATGAGTTTATGAGTTCTCACTTCTTGATAAATTAAATAATCCTAGATCCAAAAAAAAACACTATCGCCGCGAAACGAAATTTCCTTGTTAATTTCATGATAGATTCTATACACATGAGATAAACTTACATTGGAGAATCATAATTCTTGAAATCTCGGCGTTTTTTATTATCATACAATCTCGCTTATAGAAATAAGTATCATCATACAATAATTTTACAAACAATATTAAACAACAAAACTTTTCGTTTTCGTCAATTCAGTAAAACAGTTGTATAAAATAACTCTTATAGAAGAAGCAATTTTGTCAACCGACATATTATTTAAAATTGACTTAACTTTTTTATTTATGATCCGATCCGATTGTAACAAAATAAACACTAAATGTTAAGCGAAGCTTGCCTTAAAACTTGCCCTTAATAATGAAAACTGCATTTAAATTGGTAGAAATTTTTACTCACTAATGCTGAACATAAAAAGTAATTGAGTTATTATATTGAAGGTTTTATCTAATCAGTATATTTTTTTAAAGATTTGAAACAATAAATAGCGCCATCTATTAGGCATATCATTATTATTGGCAGTTAACAGATAACTTAAAATGAATCGATAAATATCGATTTTTACCAAAATCGTTAAATATTTATTTATTTAAATTTTATAATTACTATATTCAAAATATATTGAATCTAATATCCATGATGAAAAGCCATTTTCCGTAATTAATAATGAGATAAATATGATAATATGCTCGTTAGTAAATTATTATTAACGGGCACAAGTGCAAAAGTTGAGTTCAATTTATTAAAGAGTTTTTCTAGGTCAAATGCAGCACCATAAGTTTTAACTAATAAGATTTCGTTAAAAATAGAGTCAGTAATCTTCCAATATAAGAATGCAAGTAAATAATGCTACTATAACACAGTACGAGAGCGAAATCAATTATTATTTGTTTATGCTAAATTGTTGATCACATTAACGTTTGCTACGTTCGTTAGTCTCAGTCAAGGTTACTACTGTATGAATCTTTTATTATGGTATTCTAAGAACCAAACGCACGGTCTTTTCTTAACGGTAATTTGTCCCTACGGCATGTCTATACGACATATTATGATACATTAGCTGCAATCAAACGAATCATACATAATAGATATAATGCATAGACGCAATGCCATGTCAGCTTCGGAGGCTTGCGCAGTAAGGGCGCGCGGCGGCGGGCGGGCGGCGGCGGGCGCGGCAACTGGGGCAGCGGGTGTCGCCCGCCGCTGCCGACGCCGCGCGCGCCGACCGCCGCGACCCGCAGTGACGCATTGCAGGTGCGCGGTGGCCAATCGGCGCGCGCCGCCCGGAGCTCCACGCCGCCGCACCCGCCCGATATAAAACCGACTATCCTTTGCGGCTCAAATCTAATCCCGTGGCGTGCGTCCCGAGACATGGACTTGAACGTTCGAAACGTGCATTGAATCGAAACACAACCGAGTGAGAGTCGAGAACGGTCATGAGAGTGCGGCTACTCGATTGAACGATTCCGAACGATTCGCGCGGCGCACGGTCGCGAGTTTCCCGGCGCGCCCGCTCGCGCGAGAGGGCGGCAGTATCGTTGCAAACGTCGGTCTGTGCGGTCGCTTTTGCGGCGTAGTCTGTGATTTTAGTGTAGCTCCAGATAATCCAAGTTAATCTACGATGGTGAGTGTCCCTTTGCCGGAACGAGGCCTGCGGTGGCATCGGGGGATCGCCGTGGGTCGGCCACGGGGTATATTTTTCGTTTGTGGTGCATCGGTGTTTATAGTGATGACGGCCTCCATTATTATTGTGATGGCCGGTTTTTACCGCATTGCGGATCGGCGACGTCGCCGGAGATAGAGCAGCCGGGGCCGGGACTCGGCGTGAGGGGTCGCCTCGTATCGCAGGAACTTTGCATTTGCGGTGTTTTATGACAACCGTCGTCCGGGTCCGAGAAACATCGGTCGTCAAAGGCCGTTAGACACCTACCGACACCGCCTCAGTGACGTTTCTGCCGTAGTAAAGCCACAGTCGTTGCTCTATTTACTACAAGGGCCTTTGGTGTTGGAGCACCCGGCTGTCTCGACGCGCCCTGCTCGCTCCCTGCTCGGTGGTCGGTGGTGCGATCGATCGTCCGGACCGGGCGCACCTGTCAAACGCCCGTTGACTCATCACATCGTTGTAGCTTACATTTTTTTCATACGCAATTCATTGAGCGAGTTCCGTTAGATTTCCTCGAAAAGTAGCAGACGGTGGCAACCATGGTATGTCCTATTACATACATGTATATAGTGAATATTTATTGTTACTTTGTCTCCGCTGAAAGCCGATGTCACTCCCGATGCTGTATCTTATTTGAATTCGAACGTTGCTGTGATTTCTTTTCAATTTCGCGATTTTGAGTAATGTAGGCAGTGCGAAATAAAATGTACCAAAGAAAAGGTAAGTCTAAAAAAGGACAGACAGAGTTGAACACAATAATATACACACGAGTATTTAACAATACAATCTTTTCACAATATCTACCCAAGCTTTAATAAGTGATTTTAAAAGCAGCTGCTTCGCCCCTTTAAATATAATATAAAGAATATAGGAAAAAAACAGGATCTAAAAGTGTATTGTTAAACTTCCCCCAAAAACATTACTTTTTATATTCTATTCAATTTATTTTGTAACAGTTTTTACGACTTTAATTAAAGCAATGTTGCTTATTTCAAAGTTTTTTTTTTTAATAGAGTATATTACTTTTTAAGTGACAGACATGCAAATTTTCAACTTTAGTATTTATTTAAAAAAAGACTTAAATCTTTATCTTATCTTCAATTATAGTATTATTTAGTTTAGTTTATTTCTATTAAATGATATAAAATAAAAAGAAAAGTAAATTATTACTAAGTACTAAATAATTTATATTTTTTATATAACTTAACAGTCCACTTCACATGTTGATAACTACTAGGGATGATTACTGGACATAATTTTACAAAACTACACATTTATCATAAATTACATTTTATAAAATATTTTTTTAATCAATTAGATGTTATCTGCAAAAATGGAATCTTTTGTATTAACTAATTATTGTTCTATTAAAAACTATGTTTTATAGCTTAAAAGTTTTTATACTAGGATAGAAAAATTAAATGTATTTAAGTTAATAGTTAAGTAAATTTAATTTGGCAAAGAACATACAACTAGTAAATTTAGTATATAAATTTATCTTGCAAATCATTTATTGATTTATTTAACAGCCTATGACTGTAAATTTTATGGTTTTGGGCTTGATACCCACTCAGGGGAATAAGTTGAGTTTTGCCACTCAACATACAATGTCTCAACAATTGTATGGTGTTTGGGGAAGAGAGTGTCTTAACACTAGTCTCCCTCTACTTAATCCATAAAGCAGATTTTTTTGCTTTTTTAATTTTTCATTTCCTTAATCTTACTGATAACCGCAACAAACTTATATGATTTCTATGTAAGTGTGACAATATGTCTGTAGAACTTGATAATTTTGGTTATAAAATTTATTATTTAATAAGAAGTATGATTGATTTAATCTTGAAATGTGTCATATAATATTTTTAAAGTACACAAGTTCAATAAGGCATTTTCACTGTAAATGTGCAACTTTGACATGTTTGTTTGTGTCTAATTTTAATTATTTTGTTGAGAAATTAATATGTCGTAATATACATCTTATTTTTTGACATGATTTTGAAATATTTTGATTTAAAACAAAATCTTGTAATATATATTTTTTTCATTTTTAAATTGAAAATTGTGCAGGATAACATACAACCTTTGCCATTGATTTTAGATATATAAAAAAAATGTGTAGGAATGTGGTTAAAATTTACACATTTGTATTGAATGTATTAGAACTGGCCTATCATGTATAATAATAGTACACCCTATTAATCATATATATTTAATTGACATAGTGCAGTTAGATAGCTATCAAGCTGGAAACGCAATATTAGTGGGTTCGATTCTCACTTGGGGAAGTGAATTATTTTGATCCCCGTGCTCTGGTCTTGCTGGTTGGTTGTGTTCTCCACTCGATATACAATGTTTCAATGCAGTATAATTGGGCCGACAGTTGGGCAACAGAGTATCTTAACAATAGATTCCTTTTGTCTACTCTGCCACGTGTGGCATACAGCATGTCTTGAGTGTAATAAAAGAAAATTACAATGAAGATTGATATATTGATAACAGTATATCTAGTCTGAATACTCTAATCACAATTAATTATGGGTTCGGTATTTTTATTATCGAATATATTGTAATCCATGTCTGTAGATTATTTTTGAATCATTGTTACTATTATAGAAAATATATAATAATTTGTTGAATTAGTTCAAATAAAGGCCTATATTTAATATAGGCTGTACTGCGACAGTAACGTAGCATCAGTCGCGACGTTTTTGTCTTCGATTCTCACTCTGGGGAATGAATCACTTCCATTTCGTCGCTCTGGTTGGTGATAATTGAAAGCACGGCCTTGAGTTTTCCTATTCAACACGCAAAGTTTCGGAAATTCGTTATGAGTGGCGGAATATGCACTCTAATATCATTCCCACCAATCATACCGAGTGAGGAACGAACCGATACAAAGGCACGAAGACCTTAATATATATATGTAATAATAAAACATTTTATCATTTGATATTATTTATTGTAATTCTGCAGTACTCGCTATCGCGCCCTTATCTCGAGTGGTCCGCAGTGTGACGTAGGCAAACTAAACAGCAATTACCACGTTATCTTAACTTGTAATCTTATCACCCAAGTCTGACTGTCTCACTAATTGTCCTGACTCCGTCTAAGACTGTTGTATAACACTCAAAATGGTGGTCACAGTGGTAGGTGGTTTTTTTTTGGTTTCGGAGCAAAATTTTTTTTTTTGTGTCTTGTTCTTTTGGAAGAACTTTTTAGGTTTTGTCGTTTGGTCGTATGTTTTCAATCAAAAGAGTCATTTTAGTGAATAATAAACTTTTAGGCCTAACTTTAACTCCAATATAAAAATCAATGGGTTGGTACTTTTTATAGTGTCTTCTATCCTTTTCAAAGGTTACTGTTTTGCAAGCGTTTTGTCCTAATTTTACGTCGTGTTTTATTGAAGAAAAAATTGAATAATTTTCGTGAATATTAAATCGTCTAGGCTTCACTTTAATCAGTAACACGGCATTTTGCAGGCGGATCAGCTGACAGAAGAACAAATCGCGGAGTTCAAGGAGGCGTTTTCACTGTTCGACAAAGATGGCGACGGCACCATCACCACCAAAGAATTGGGTACCGTGATGCGCTCGCTAGGACAGAACCCCACAGAGGCGGAACTACAAGACATGATCAACGAGGTTGATGCGGACGGTGAGTTTAATTTGATAAATTATAGCCAAATTATATAAAATCTATACCTAAATAACACTTAGGCTACGTGTTATTCCGATATATATATGCTATATTGCCGTAAAGTTTCACTAATTCTGTTGAGTAGTTGATGCGTGAAAGTGAACCAAAAATCTATCTATCCCCAGAAACTTTTACATTTATAATATTATAGTATGAAACACGTGGTCTGCTAATTTGGGTATTTGTATTTTATATGTTGTGAGCTAGACTAGACATTAAGATATAGAATTGGTGTTACTAAGTGTTTCATACGAATACTGTTTAATAATTTTTTTTTTATCAATTTTTCTCTATACGCGTGTTTTTGTCGGAACCCAACGCTGCATCCTGTTTTGTTAAATTTTCCCTCTTATCGTATTTGAACTGGCAGCTATCGCATGCAGCCAGCACTTCTCGCTGTGTTACGACGGGGTTATATATCTGTGATTATTATAATTTATGATTACATTTTTTTATCACACTTCGAATGTACACGTGGATGTTTGGTGGCAGCGTGCTGTAATTGATTTATCTACGTTTATATATTTGTTACATTTATTGATTTGCACCGTTAAGTCTTAATTAAATTATGGCAACACTCAACAATATTTTTTTACTTTTTATTCGTAATCGAATCTAGTACTTAAAAAGTAAGTTTGGATGATACGATCGTCTAATATTTTTATTAGAACAGCTATAGACGCGAAGGTTGTGGATTCGATCTTCAATCGAGGATATGATTACCTACCTATAGGTACGTAATTAATTTTCATTTACCCGCACTGGTAGACGAAGAACGGCGAACGAGTGTCGCCACTCAACACGCAATGTCTCGAAAAATGAAGAACATAATTTGTTATTATTTGTGGAAAAAAAATATCAATCGAAGAATATTTATTACTGTAGAGATCCAAATATGCCATCTAAATTTAATAATATAAATTTGCGACTTAGTAATTATGAACCTGACTAATAACATTAGGTAAATCGAGCATTATCATTAATCGAAGTATTATCTGTTGACTCGCGTTTACGGCGCGCGATAACCGATCGATATCGCCATATACTATGGACTAATCCTAGCTGCAGCCAAATGTACTCGTACATAGTAATTGTTTTAAATTTTTTATCGCTAGGGGACAGTCCGGCTCTGTTAAATGGTGTGAAACGACGGGTTTTGATTCAAATTCAATGTATTATTTTTATAATAAAAAATATTTGTATTTTAAATTAAGATTGTATAAACGGAAATTAGGAAGAGAGAGAGAGATTATCTATTTCAGTTGTTATATTGATATTTTTTATTAAACATGGAGTAGTACCTATCTATCGCACAAAAAACAAACAAACTATGCTTACAAAGCGTGTCTCACATAGTAATACCATTCGCATTAAAATCGGTGACTTAACTTTTGTAAGAACAAAAACAAAGAAGTAAGTGGTTTATCCCAAGATTTACTCCGCTTACCCAAATTCGATGGATCTAACACAAAATCTTACTAATACTACACTTATTTTATAAATCTTGTGAAAATAGGGCGCGAAATCCTGCAATTCACCGACCGACCCGCTCAGGGCCCCGGGGCCTGGCTGTCTCTATAAATCTCAGTTAAGCAAACCTAAACCGTAGACGATTCCTGCAAATCCACGTCAAGTGAGATAAATTGCTTCTTTGCTCTTTTATTTCTGGATTACACCGAGTTTAACCTTTGTTTCAGTTAGTTTTTTTACCTTTTGTAGATACTCTTATTAAGGATAATTTTATTAAAGATTTTATTACCAGCAACGAACACGCAGCTTTGTCTGCTTAAACTTACTTAAAGCAAAAGAAAAATACCCAATACAAAAAGATTTTATTAATTAGAGGTATTAGTTCCCGAGATTAGCGCTTTCTAGCTAACAAACTCTCAAGCTTTATAACATTAGCATAAAAAATATACATTTGTATAGTGTAGTGTATGTTAGATTTAATAAAACTTATAGAAAGTTACCTCCTTAAAAATTACATCATGCATTGCAAATATCGCCGTCAGAATTCTTATGCCTTTTGTTTCTGCCAAGCATTGTAAATTCCGTCGACTATCGAATAACAATGGTTTTGAAACGCTTGACGAATAACCGTAGCGAAGCACACTCGGTTTCTTGATTCTAGCTATTTTCTGTACGTTATCTATATTTACATATATTTCATATTATAGAGCTGAAGAATTTGTTTGGTTCGCTAACGCGTCAAAAAAATCATGAAAATCTAGTTCAAATTTAAGAAATATATGTTTTTATTCGTGTGTCCATACACAACTCATACTTATTTCCATTCGACCATGATTTCTTTAGGGATAAGGAGAAAGCATTCTTCAGATCAAAAACATATTATTCTAATAAAATGTTAATTCAAAATATAGATTACCAATATTTACCACGTAAAAGAATCGAACCAGTGACCTCGGCCACACCAGACAGTGCCAATTAGGCGAGGCACAGTGCGCCACAAAATTTATATCTTTGTTTGACTGAAAACATTTCTCAAACGCCAGTCGCTAAGCCACTCATAATTTAATACAAGATTTAGCTGCCAATATGTCAAAATATTTATTATTAGCCAAATGGCGCCCATTTTAAGCTACTATAAAATTGTTTTATATACAGTATAAATATACAAATAACGAAAAACAGTGCTAAAGACCGCGAGTCACGCGCAGTTAGAGAAAAATTCCGGTCACGTACAAAGTCTTAGTTTTTGTCACATGTATTCCGTATTTATAGCACATGTAAGATAATATAAGCAAATAATTTTATTATAACAATAACGCCAGCCGTCAGCCGACTGTCGGGAGCTTTACTGGGAATCCTTGATCAAACTACTTGTAAAAACAACGCTCGAGTGTCTTAAAAATTATGTTTACTTTTGTAAAATAAAATTTTCTTTCATTTTGTGAAGATAAGCATTGAGATAATGTGAATGCAGCAAAGTTCATCTTGTAAAGGTATAAACATAATTTAATTACTATAGAAGTGCTATTGTATAAAGTTGGTTGTTATTAGATAAATGCTAAATTCTTGTTTTATTTTTGCGATTTATCTTTTATGTAATGTTTATTTATTGACAATTTGTTTAGAAAAGGCATTTATTTATGCAATTTACATCATACTTAGAGATTGCAGAAAGTAATGAAACTTTAAGGAAAGTTCAGAGTAGGCAGTTAGTGTAATACCTTTATCATTATAATGTTACCATCAACAAATATCTCAAAATGCAGTATAAGAGATGGTAGTATCCATGCTAAGATAGTGTTATTTTGGTGTTTGTTTACAAAATTAATATGTGAAGTAGAGGTGGGCGGGACGGCGGGACGACGGGACGGCCTTGACATCGCACATGATCAACCTGGCGTCAAATAAGAATTGATACTTTATTAATACGTCGCGTCGTCGGTACGTATTTGTAACGGCACGCACAATCACTCACCTGAGGTGTTGGCGCATCTCGTCCGCTTAGTCAATGTGGAAATGTTCGCCAAATTTCAGCGCTGAACTCTCCGAAATGTCTTCGAAAGCCAGCCGGTGGTGATATTTTTTTTTGTGTTGGACTTGTTTTTGATTTGCTATCAAGAAGAACGAGTGTTAGGAATCTATGCATCAGTCCGTTTTAACCATGTTTTGTTTTACCTCGTAAAGAGGAACCAGAGAGTCTCTGCGTACCTTTTTACGTGACCTTCCCTCCAGTATCATCGATGCTGTGTTCTCGAAGTATTATAATTTATGTCAACGAAATATTACATATATTTCGTTAAAGTAAATTCATTAAAGTATTGCCCCAAACTTTTGTTTAGATACAATTATTACATGATGAGATATAACATGTAAGTAATTGCTATTACTTAGACAGTATAAATTAATGATTAATAACAATCATATCTAAATGTTATATATTACTTAATTACATAATATTATTAATAATTATTCTAACACTTCAACAATAATTGTAAATGTATTTAGTGATTATACTGTACATCGTATTCCTATCTGTCAGTTTGTTTATTATTTACATACACAATTAGTCTGAGGGCGTAAGATCGTCAATTCAAATTCAAAATATTACTTAACGAAATAGGTATTTATAATTTTTGAATCGTTGAATGTCTCAACAGTCGGTCGGCTCTTTTCAATAAAAAGACTGCTATTTACTTGTTTCGTAAATGTATAATTATTTTACGTATTGGCTGTAACTTTACGTATTTGAACGCGAGCCTGTTATACATGGTGTTCATAAAAAGTCTATTCCTTTCCTAAGTATAGAGTATGTTTTAGGTTACAATTTTATTTTTTAATTACGGTGTTTGTGTGCATTGTAACCGAATACCTATCATCGCTGAACTGCCCCGGCCGTGTCGTTGATACCTGTCCATCATCATCATTACATGTATATGGTCATACAAGTACTTGTATATGGTTAGTTGCACTTGTTGACGTCATTGCAAAGGTCACGCTTACGCTCATGTAAATATTTGCTCACAATGTCCATCTGGTGTAGTTTAGATATTATTCTTAGAATATAAATTATGTATTGTACTTGTATGAAGGAACGCCCAACATGGTGTGAAAATATTTTTTGTGGCAAATGTATTTCATCTTGTATTATAATAAGCTTTGAAGCAGCAACGTAGTGTTAAGACATTCTGTTCCCCAGTTTACAACGCCGTACTTTGTCTTGTTCCTAGAGCGAGGAAATTAACATAATTCATACCCTCAAGTGGAATTTGAACCCACAATCGTCATACGCCACTACAGTTATCTTATATATTTTAACTTATTTATAAATTACTGAATATTGATTTTATTTGATGCCATTGTTGCACAATTTGGGAGAATCTGACGAAACGTGATGGTAGAAGGATTTGATTAATATTTTGTGAAAAAGGGATTTAATTAATTAAAATGCCAAAGCAATGAAATTACAGATTCTAGTGTACAACTACTCTATCTCTATGTATTGTTGTATATATATTTATGTTACATAAATATTTTCTAAAATACAAGTCCAAATGCACCTAGTAATTTATTGTCGCCGAGATCACGTTCAAGAGAATCGTAAACGCGGATATTAGATGTTTCCTCTTCGGAAATAGTTTCGAGGAAAATCATCAATTGCCTAAACGCAATTTGAGCTTCTTTTTCCTGTCCACATATTTTTTCCACGTTTACAATTATATGGAGGTTATATCGCTATCGCGATTATAATGTCGCATGCTACTTTCACAGTAACAATAGAAAAAAATTGAACTCAGGCCCCTGCTTGTTGGAAATCTTCCAAGCGGTTCGACCACTAAGCCATAGGTTTTTTTCATTAGGTATTTATTATACATTGTAACTATCTATTGAGTAATTTAAAAAAACAGAATTCCACGCGTTTTCAGGATGAATTTTAATGAGTGTTGCAGTCACGAGCTAGCAGATAACGGCCATTGATTACCCTCAGCGCCCTTGTTGTATATTACATACATTTGCAATCAGTACCATTTAGTATATATGTACTTAATATATACATTATTTAATGTATTACTCGAAGAATTGTTTACTACGGTATATAATAATTAGAAAAAAAGCATCAAACCAATCTAAGTACAACGAATCTCTTTAAATCTTTTTAAATTCTCACATTTTAAAGATTCTGACATAGCGGAACCTAACGCCGCCAACCACATTTTTTTAATCAGACCAAGGAAACTAAAATATTTCAAATACTTTTGGACAGAATTTTAACTTACTACTATCATGTACGGTCAGTCACGTTTAAACTGCTCGTCTATAGTGTCAACACTTTATTTATAATTTTAATGGCCATTATAACGTAGTCCACACCATTTGCGGCTAACAATGCCGATGTCATATCCGGCTGCATATTAATTTGCCCAGCGTATGGCAAGCAGGAAAGAGTCCTTGATAAACAGATGCCTGTTTTCCTGTAAAGAGCTTATCCTGCTGCGATAATGAGGAACGGTGACGTGTATATGTTACACAGCAATAAACATGCATTTAAGAATAACGGATTTTTATATTTGTAGCTTTGAGGATAACCAGTGTGGCCAGCTTAATTAATATATTAGTAGTTTTTTTTTTACATTTGAGAATGTAGAACTGAAGAGGTCGGTTAAGGCAGCAGCTACCTCAGAAAAGGCAAGTGTAGTCTAGTTTTTACTTGATGGACCACGCTGTCTTCCACGCAGGATATTCTATTCCACAAATTAGGAAGTTACACAGTTACAAACAATTGAATCTAAACGGCACATCGAGCACAAGTGCAGGTTTTTCCTGCAAGTTGCGTGCGTTATCTGTAGTTTGGGCAACGTTCCATTACAACACTATTTCCATTCTAAATGCGATAATAGTTAATGTTCCATTGGTACGTAAATGATTGTTTACAACTCCCCCGCGGTCACTCTTGACAGTTTTAGACGGACATTACATACCCACTCGTGTTTACTCGACCAAGCAAAATGTACACAAACAATATGACTAGGATCACTTTTTAACAGAATTACTTACTAGTTGTTAAAAATGTTTTTAACTAAAAAAAAAAACTACAGTCAGTCAGTTATAAACCGACCGACAGATACGGCTTCGTATTCTATTCATATATCAATAGAATTACAAGAACAACCACATGTTACTAGTATTCATAATCTGTTACAATTTGCATTAGTATAATATTTGGCACGCTCGTCTGTGTTTATCACGTGTCTTCCCACGACGCCACTGACAAAAAAGTGTTCCGTTCTCCCTTGACGACGTTGCCATTTTAGTTTTGTCTTGGAATATTTCAATTTTGTAAATTTTGAAATGTCTTTTTGGATTTGCCGTTGAGAATCGTGGGCGGGGGGCGCCTCTGGAGCTGTCTGCATCACCAAGTTTATTGACCCCTCTTCTTCAGTGAATATTTTATGAGTTTTCGATAGCAACTTCATACGATGAGAGCGCTGAACTGCACGCCTCCGATGCAGGAATGCCGTTATTGCCGAAGCGGGGTCGCAAAATAGCGAGCGGTATAACTCTCGAGTGCCCAGGAAATGCAGTGGTCCGCCTAATTGCACATAAATTCCGTTGAATAACATATTTTATGACGAGTAAAATTTTATTGCGAGTCATCGGTATTGGTACATACTTCGAACAAATATATTTGTGTTCAATGAATTTTAGTGTAACTCTTGTATTGTATACATATTAGACCAAGCTCGCCGTTTACACTTTAAACTAATAACAAAGTAATCT
>FAPJ01001893.1:123-18137 GCA_001485985.1 Heliconius ethilla aerotome | reverse complement strand
TAAACGCGCAGAAAACAGAACAGTTTCTTAATATTACAAGGCATAAACTATTTGCTGATAAGGTGGCAAAATAGTCGTTAAGTAACGTAGGCGTATCGGACGACAGGAAAGTTTATGGTTATTTCTTATCGCACATCTGAATTCTTAGTCTTTGGAAATGGAGCCACAAATCGAGAATCCAGACAGACTTGAGAGCTACATTGTATATATAAAGAGGTATACACGAGCCTGAGCATAATATAAATATTTTTTTTTTAATTTAATCTACTTTAAGGTTGGAAAATAGATAATGTTATAGTAATTATTAGTACTTGGATATATTTTAAATATATATCCAAAATTTTATTGAAACAATAAAAAAACATTGAATGTTTCTTTAGTTTACATTCTTAAGTGGACTTTGTTGAGAATCTTCCGTGTTATACTTAGCCATAAATTTTTAGTCTTGCATGAAGCTACTGGTACTGCGTAATTTGATACTAATCTCGCTTCTGTGTAACTTTAACAACATTTCTTGGTTCCTTTATTAGAACTGAAATCATGTTGAGATACGATAACAATAGCGGCTTTGTGTTGCCTAGCGGCGGTTGGCAACTAGCATTTATTAAACACTAACTACTGGTCAACTAGGTAGGATAAAACAAAGTAAATATCAAGAAATCTCGAGACATATCTCAGTAGAAGCATTCGGAAAAATTATATATTAGGATTATATTATATATATATATATATATATATATATATAAATAATAGGATCTATATATTATATATCCCTCTATAATATGATCTCATTATTAGAAAATAATAAAACAACTTAAATCTCCCATAGTAAAAATTCAATAAAAAATGTATGTGTGGAAAGCTAAAATGTAAACAATCACACGTGTTGTAATTATAAATTCAAATTAGAAATTAATAACTTCTGAAGCTACTGTTCATTACAAGTTGTTTATCACTTCGTATAATACTGTCGGCATTATTAATCATGATTCGATCAATCAAGAACTTTGATAGATAAGGTGATATCAGATACTATATAAAGAAATATTTAAAGAATCTATAGATTTACTATAATTTAATGTTATGTAAAAACATGGGAGTGTGTTCTGGGGGGAGCCTGGACCTTACCTATGAACAGATGTTAGTGTTATCGTTATCCTATAATGTTTTCTGGATAAAGTTTTTTGTTAGTACAATTTCTCTTTTGCTTACTCCAGACGATTCTGGGGTGGGCACAAACCATCCGGCCGTTCCTATTCTTATATGTCTATACATAAAAGTGGAAAACATATTGAAGAAAAACTCTAAAATTACTAGTAAACTGCTGCTACTTACCAGATGTCAGGTAAAAAGATATTTAACCTAGAGTATAAGCTTCTCATTTTTATCGCTGATAAAACAAAAAATAGGGATAGGTAATATGATACAAAAATATTGGATGAAGTTTCGTCTAGATACAGTTACCTCTTCTCACGGTAACTGATTTTTTTTGTTTATTTACTAAAACTTTGTAGTAAAATAAAATATATATGTGTTATATTTAACAGCATTTAGAGCTCTGGTAACGAGCCACAGCGTTTAGTTCCACCACTCATCACGCAATACCTCCATAATTCTGCGGAAAGTAGGGAATGGAAGTCTTAATGGGAACGGAGTGACTTAACACTAGGTTCCCAAGTTCCTTCTAAAAAAACTACTTAAATGACGAAAACAAGTCACGTTTTAAAAAATCTGTAAATATTATCAAAAGAACAATCTCCTGTTTTTGTACAAACGTAGTTAACATTTATCATCTCGCGTCACCCACCTACGTGTAAATTGTCCAGGCCCGGGGCTTATCTTTTTCCCCGGCTTTTTTCTTATTATTATTAATTCATTTTCATACCTCCAGGTATGGAACCAACGGTGGATAATAAAGACAGCCCGGAATAGATATTGTTATTTTAATAAATACTATTAAGCTCGGATTTAGAGAGCGCCATTCGTATCTCGTCCCCCTAAACGAAGCTGTCGCTCAGAGAATTAACAATGAAATATTTCAATAAACATCCAGCGGCGGCGCTATATAAATATTCACTCACGTCCTTCTCGAAAATATTCTTTATGTAAATAATGTTGACACATAGCATGATGCAGAGACAGCTACTTCGGGTTTTTAATCTATCACAGTATAATATATCATACGTGGCAGGTGCTTCGCGGGAGAAACGATCCCTTACGTGATGAGAATAAAAGTGGTTAATTAAAATTTAATTCCGCGGTCAATTTGGCTGCCACGTTCTCGTTTATTTTAATATGGCAACAAATCCTATTTGTTAACGTTATTGCATGATGTTAAGCTAAAAGCACTTAAGGGTTCTCAGTCGGTAGAAATAGAATTGGGCGCTTTTGGGCAGCGTCGTGGGCGATAAAAGATAGATAAAGGAAGTTATTATCTGCGTTACATGAATATGCAACTCGTTGTTTTCAATTATATGAAGTGCTGGCTTAATTATGCATTTATGTTTTCAAACAATTGCCGTGCCGCATTGTGAAAGTTTCGTAGCGGCTAGATGCGGACTCGTTTACTACTCACTGTCAGAGTTAATTGCATTTTATTAAACATACCTATTTTGTTGTACGTCTGTTAACGTCTGACATTGGATTGTGTAAGATAACGCGTTTAATTTAAATGTCTAATTATATTTGTTTATATTCTTTTAGTTCTGAATCTGTTTTATAATTTATATTTTTTTAGTTACTCGTTGTAGCTCGCATACAGCAGGATCTGGGTACCTAGTGTTAAGACACTTCGTGAGCACTAACACATTTCCGATTTTCATTCTGTCGGATTCTCGGGGTATTACGTGTTGAGTGGCGGAACTCAACGCCGCGCTTTGCTTTCTGACAAAATGTTCATTATTCCACTTCCCCGAATGGGCATCGACCATCCTGCACCACGAAGATGTGTACTATGTCATTTCATTTTGTACATATATCCGCAATTGTATAAATATGTTTTTAATTAAACCTTGCAACTTACTTAGTTTGATCTCTTGTAAAAAGCTTGCCACACAAGATTTTCTAGTTCTTGACTTCTTAGGACTTCATAGAAAAGCTACATTTACATGTATTTATGGAAGCTAATGTTTCTATCTCATAAATGTTCATCATTACCACTTCTTATGTAACTTATTAGTTACTTATTCTTAGGAATATATATAGCAATTTGTCACTTCTATAAATATAAGTAAGTAGATATTAATCCGTTTTCATCATAAAAATCTTTAGCTAAATAATACTGATGAAGTAATATATCTAAATCTCTCTCGGTGGAATGTATACTAAATGGGAACTATTTTCACAAGTTAGTAAAACAAAATGTTGTGTAAAGTTTCACCATAAAGCCGGTATCCAGATTCTAAACATCCATTCCATAAAATTTAGGAGATGGATAAAAAAGAAATAAATTTCAATGATTAAAGATAGCAATCTAACAAAACAGTAGCTATGACATTCCCGCATCCAGGTCAAGCCGTTCAGCTGAATAAATAGATCTTTATAAATAACGCGAAAGCCACGTCCAGAGACGGCTAATTTGTTTACAAACGCCGGACTCATTCTCCGGTGAACAATTTTAAATTATTTTTGAAGGGTTTCATTGGGTTTTGCGGTTTTTATTAAGTATTATCCTTGTTTTTCATTAAATATTTAAATTAATTAATTTGATTAACATAAGTGTGGTTAAAGTGTGAATTAATGATTTTAACGTTAATTAGCTTATTATTTAAATCCATTTTGTGTTCTTTTTCTTTTTTCTTCAACTTACGACCCAAGTAAACGAAAGGTCTTCCCAAATTTACTATCCCAGTGATCGATGGTTAGGCTTATTTAAAGTAATGGTAAGAGCATCTTCACTCAATCACGACAAGGGTTTTGTGTTAGTCGGGTTTGTGCGGCAATTTGCTCGAGAATAGATGGAGACGTCAGCGCGACAAAAAGCTTCGATCGATCAGCGACGTTGCGCGCACGCATACGGCATATGTCACGTTTTTGTTTTGTAAGCTTTCGCCCTGTAGGTGTGGAATAACGACCGCCTTCAGAGAACCATTTATTTATATATAGCGTTGGTGTTCATAACATTCATATTTTACATTTGTAATATTTCTTACTTATTAAAGAATATAAGAATAGTCATACAACGTTTTCGGCTCCCTTCTGGCTTGACGGCACCCGTCATACTACGTCCATCAACAGCCATAGGTGATGAGTCAGTTAGAATCCAGTTTAAGCTTAGTTTAAATTTTGACAGCCCTTCGAGTTTGATCGATGGAGCGTGTAAAATAACCTTTAGCCTTGCCAAGTCGTTAACGTTTGATTTTTTTGCGCCATATTACTTAGTATTTAACTTTGCTAAATATGGCATTCTATGTATAACTTCTAAAAATATAATATTTTTAGTAAGCATTAGGGTTGATATACGGGATCCCACGGTCATAACCGTTTTAATAATCCATGAAGTGGTTACGACGCAGCGTGACACCGCACAACCATGACAGTGTTTGAACTCCTGTTGTGATGCCACACGACTGGTATTTTATTTACTTGCCAATGTTTATTCAGAGCTCGAAATGAGTCCCATTAGGGACGATTCTGTGACAAAATTGCTTAGTGCCCGATATAATTGAATAGGCGTTCAAAGAGACACGCGACCCTAAAAATATAAAACTGCGGTTTATTATGCACGATTCACGCTGTCACGTGATTTATTAACTATATCAAAGCACTTATTCATTATGACATAACTCATTAAAGTAAAAAAATATTGTCATAACCGTATAATATCTTCTCATTCTTTGGTTTTATCTAAATGGTTAAATGCACTTAGAAGTGGCGAGTAATGTCACGCCGCGGTTACTGTATCGACATTATACTCGTAAGTGAATTACTATTTATTACTTTATACGACTTTTATATTCAGCTTCACCTTGTATCCTGCATGTAGCAAGGTAGGCGGGAACCTAGTGTCAAGACACTTTGTGCCCCGTTAAGACGCTTTTGTTCCCCCTTTTTCATCAATTTCTGAAAGTATTTCTATCTTTGGCTCGCTACCAGATTGAGAAATTATTAAACATTTCATAGCTCCGAGTGGGAATCGAACCCACAACCGTCACTTTTACAATTACATATTGCATGCGGCACGTCCGCCTCTTTCACTTTATTTATATTTATGATGCTTTTTAATATTTTTTGATAATAAAAATATAATGTAATATTTCAAATATGTGGGAGGAGACCACACACATGCTTAAACGAATACCCCTACGCAAATATACTAGGCGTCAGCGTTAACCACGCTTATGGGTTCCTACTAGCTATGCTTATATACTTACCCACTTAACACGTACGGGGCTAATCAGTATGATACACGCTCTATGACTACATACATACTTATGTGCATTTTTCTTCTTTCTCTTATTATCAACTCGATTACCCTAAATAGTAGGAGTGTTTTGTTTACAGTCTACATATTCTTTTGATTTACACGTAAATAAAAAAAACGATATTTGTGTTTTATTAATCTCTTCTTAATTTTATGAATAAAATAAAATCGAAAAGAAATATAAAATCAGTTGATAAAAGTTACATTTTATTTATCTATGTATCAATTTATTTAAATTACATTGATAGAAATAGAAGAATAACGATTTTTGCTGTTATTAGAGTCATAAAACTTAGTTTTTTATCAATAGGACACTTAAATATTTAGGGACAGGGATCAAAAGTAAACAAACACGACACAATTGGAAAAATATAAAGCGTCAGCACAATGCACGCGAACCAGCCGTCATATTATGGCAATAGCTTTTGTGACATTAGCTGTAAATCAAGGAGTCCTTCGAGCTAAATGGTGTATCATAAATAATTTCTTGAAACTCAACTCTGTTTTGTATATTGAACACTTTAAGGCTTTGTGAAGGAAATGGAAAATATAAAAGTTCTAGTAAAATACTGAATTCTTTGGTGATGCAATTATATTTCTCAACCTTCCACTATTTATTAACAAAATAATGATTGGATATGAATGTAATATATATTGAACCTTACCTTACAAAACTAATTAAAAAATAATAGTCCAAAAGCCTCTTGTTTTAAATTACATTTGAGTTGCGGTTAAATATTGGACTGTAGCCAATCTGCAGTTTAATGGCTTCGTAAGAAGGCAATTAAATGTAACATTATGATTGTATCGGAGAATTTAACGCGGTCGACGTTGTTACGTCTGGTCTGGACTTTAATGGTTCAGTGCACCCCTGAATAAACAAGCCTATTCGAAGTTAAATTTGCTTCACCGGATATGGCTGCCACTTGAACCAATCCATCACGTGCATCATCAGACTTGGGCGATCAAATAGACTACTTAAGTCATATACTTCGCGATGAACAAAGAAATCGTTTTCGCTAGCGAGGATGTGCTTGACTTGCCTATTTTATGGCCGATAAACCCTAACGTTATGAGCTTCTAAATAATAACATTTTATTGGTCACCGTCACATTGATGAATGCCTACTAACCTAAGGTTTATTGTCAGACCTATCTAATGATTTATGTGAAACCTTTAAATTTATTGATTATGTAAAATACTGTAAAGTGACGGCATGCTATTCAAAAATAGCGTTAAATATCTTTTTATTTGGATATAAAAATTAAAGTTATTTTCTACTTCGTATATAGGTATTATATAGAAATTTAAGACATTCATATTTTTATTTTTCATAGAATACTAAAGACCACCATGTAAGTAAGTAATGCAACACAGCAGGCATTCCCCATATGGACGTGAACTCTGTAGGCAAGTGTAAATATTTTCTAGTTTTTGTTTGTTTTGTCTTATTTATAATTTCTGCTTCCAACTGACAAAATGTTGGTTGACATCGTTTGATTGAAGGCCTGCCTACATATTATATTTTTCAAAGTATATTCGCGTGTTTCTCAGCGTGAACTAAGAATGGGTCAAAGAAGGATAAGTCATTCCTATGCCTCCTACCGCGTTTTGGACCGCCCTGAATGTCCACATGCCTCTCAATTTACATTTTTAATACAAAAAAAAATATGTTAAAAAATGCTTATTTTATTTCTTTTGTCTTATTTTAGTACCCGTTTTTATTCTGGTTTCAGTTATAATTTTTCAATAACCATTATATACTTTGTATGTACCGATAGGTACAATAAAGAATTACATAGAGACCCTTCTCTAAAAAAAACAACACAATTTGAACCACTAACATGAGTGTTCAACAGTAGAAGTTGTTGAATAAGAAAATATACTTTTGGGAAGCAGTCGTACAATACAAATATTAGTCGAATCTGTTCTGAGGTGCGCGTGGACTAATATTTGGATACGTAGTGTATACGAGGTCGTTATTACGGTGGACTCCTATTCTTGTTATTATTCCTTGCGAGTGAATTTTATTTGAGATAAAATAGTTTTCCGTTTAACTTCAAGTTAGAATGTCCGTTTCCTCCATTAATAGTGTCTAATGTCTCTACATTTCTTTTTCCCGCGATTGGGCCGAGGTTTATTTCTGGCTCAGTCAACATACCTACGGTCCGCGTACCAATAGCTTTAACGAGCTGCACCGTTTATTTAACCGCTCGTAACTCGATTTGTTACGACCGCGTGTGGATTTTTCGGCTATCACAACTTACCATACTAAAAATATTTTCTAATTCTAATTTTAAATAGAATTCAGATAATTTATATGTTTGTAATAAATATAGTTGTTGAATTTAAAATGTTAATAGGTTTTTAAAAAAAAATCTTAATATCGGGAATAGCGGGAGTTTTGACTATTGTAATTCTTATGTATTTAAATATATTTACAAGATTTAAGTCTACCCTACCATGAACCTTTATTATGTTTAATATATGAATAAAGAAAACAACCGTATTATAATTAAATAGTGTCAAATATGCTGTAGACATTCGAATATTCACAAAAATTTCTTATAATTTGATTGGTTGTAAGAACCTATCAGCAATTAAAGAAATAAACATAATTAATTGTTCAACATTATCGAGATAGTTAATATTAAAATTTGTATTACAAACTTTTTTCTGATATAATTGTACTTTTTAAATATTATCAGGCCTATTAATCTCATGTACAAGCTATTAATTAGATAAATGTTAAATGAATAACAAGTAGCACCTATCTTATCTAGTCTGCATATTTAACTTTAATTATAGTGGGTACTATACAAGTCAGTTACATGAAGTTTTCTTTAGTACTAGCTTTTTTGCCTCCCATATTAACGAACCGTATATTTCTTGTAGGCCTCTATTTTCCACTTCATTTAAATCCTAAAGCTTTATTACGTTTTATTGGATACGAACGCTTCTTATTGGACTTTTATTTTCGTCTGTAACACGGTTTCTTGTTTATTTTTCGAAAGCTACCGTGAAACTGGTCGTAATCATTGAATATAGTTTGCATCGCGTGGTGGCGGACCGATTTTTATTTACTTTGGAGTCAGCCATGTCCTGTTCGTGACTTAGGACGGGAATGAAAAATAAAGAATGTCCGTGTGTCGTGAGGTCCGACATTATCTAAATCCTACCAAAAGAGACCAAGTTTTCATTAAAATAAACATTTAACAGGTAAGTTAAGCCTTCGAGGGTTTCGTATAAACCGTAATTTTATTTGTTTTAGAATTAACTTAAGTTACCATCAAAAGATAAAACTTCGATGCCAGTGTTGTTAATTCTGATTTATAGCCACCACATGCTGTTATTATGAAGTAGTCGTTATATCTATCATAGCAGTCGGTTCCCCTTAAATTTAAGGTATGTAGCCCGTAATTTCAATTAACTTGTTCTTTTAGGAAATAAAGATTTGTTCAGTTGTTAAGATAAGACACTTCGCAGAAATCTTGGTTCTTAACGAGCTATATAGTACATGTATCTGTCATCTCATGTGGTAACTGAAGAAAAATGTTGCTGATGTGTTCCATGAGATATGAAGAATAATTTTATAGTTAAAACTTTTTAAAACTTTAATTACAATCTATGGATTATGAACATAAGTTATTTTTTGTAGAGAATGAAGCAATACATGTTCTGTAGAGTCAAAGGTGACTTGGACTGATTGGAGGCAATTCAAATTTAAGCGCTTACCCAGAGACGCTTGTTAGGATAATAAGAGCAATCTATCTCGCAGTAGTCGGCCTTCCATGATGGATCAGTGATGGGCTCACGATCCTCTGTTGTTTTGCTTTTATTCATTGTACCTGTACAACTGCTCGTTCGTCCGTATTGGTGCCTCGTTGCCTTATAAACGAGATACCTATTATTGATTTCTGTTGAATATAGGTCTTCCCGTATTGTGCATACATCACATACATGTTTACTATGTACGTATTTTGAAGAAAAATATTTTTGTTATTTGGCTTTATTTCAAAAATATAAAAAAAATTCTAAATTTCATATAAAAATGATTGTGTTGCATTATACTGTCTAACAACAAAAAAAAATATTGTCTACTATTTGGAAAGTGTAGAAATGAATATTTTATCACTATACTATCTAGGTTCTATCTTACAATTCGGAAGGCGCGGACAAGGCGTGAAGATAAATCTAGCAACGCCATAAACTATATGTAGATAAAGCAGAAAGAAAAAATAAATAAGCATTAATAATAAAACAGAACACTGATACAATAATTTGTTAGGTTGTTTATATCGCAACGGGACGATATTCAAGACTTGCTCTATTTATGATATAAACGTGTAGGCTTTGAATGTTTAAGATAATATCTAACATGTCGTGGTATTATGGGGTGTCTGTAGCTTTCACCTACGCGTCAGCGAGTGCCCAATGGGCACTGTTGTGACAGCCTCCCACGGTAAAGTATACTCGTATGTTTATGCGCGCACGCCGACCGCCATGTTTGTTTTAATCTCTATCCATCGTTGGGCCGTGTTAATAAATGTCTTGTATTGGAAAAAATCTTATCATTCCTTTTTTATGTGCATCGTTTGTTTATTTAGACACCGGTTATTAATAATAATGGACTCTTCGGTCGTTAGATCAAAATTTAAGATCTGTGTTCGTATATCCATGTTCTGTTTGTTTTTTGTGTACTCTGTCAGTGGGCCTTTTATTGGTGTTTCTAATAGGGGACGCGTCGGTGTTTTATATTCAAAACAGATGCTTACCTACGACGGTGACTGGAAATTAATTCAATTTATTTATATTTGTTATTCATTTTAAATTATTCTCATGTTTTACATTCCCACGTTATAATGTACCTATGTGTTGTTTTATTTTCTTTGGAATTTGAATGATATTTCTCCTTTTTGTGTACAAAGTATCTACTATTTATAAAATATATTACTATGTTAGCAACTAAATTTTACAGATATTAGATTTTTTGTTGGCTACCTGCTAACGAAACGTTCAGTTCAGGTCTGGTGGTCGCGTAGTACGCCTTGTTAACGGCGCGACGAATTGTCTGACCCGGGAACAGCGACGGATGTGCATTGTAATTCTGTACGATCACGAAAATTTGTTGAAAAGCGTGTAATTATCCAATCATCTCTAAATAGGATAAACGCATTACCCTATCGTGAAACTGGTAGCTACTACAGCAGTCTATATAGTTGAAGGTTTCTAAATTATGTTAAATATATATTTCAAGATTTAAATGTAGATTCGATTGAATATTTTCGTTCATATATTTCATTAAGGATACGAAAGCGGCAACACAACGCGCGCGCGGCGGGCGGTGCCGTCGGGCACGAACGTTTCGACTTGCTCTTTTTTCCCATTGTTTACTTTACGGGCGATGTTAAATTTTTATGATTTCCATCGCAACTGACGGCGGCGTAAATTATTTTCTGAACGCCTGCCAACTCGATAATTCCCGGTTATGCATGCGATCTCTTGCGATTGCTTCTTTATTTATGGTGTGGATCGTTAGGGCGCTCGATTAATTTTGAGTTGCGACTTCATGCTGACTCATATTTAAATGTACAATCGACTACCACTTAGGAGTACGCTTAATTTAATATATTATTTATTCTTAGTTTATACTTTCTTAAATTATATAATGTGTGTTAAAGAAATTTAATTATAAATAAAATAATATTTTAATAATCTTGCAAATATATATCTAACAAGTATATCTAATAAGTATAGTAATAGTATTAATGCTATATACTAAGTGAATAAAAAGGTAATTATTGGAGCCTAGATTTAAGCTACAGACTGTAGGGTAGGTGTTAACCAGATATAAACAGCAGGTAAGCTCGCACCGACGTCGAGAGCACTCGAGACCTCTTCCCGAACTGCTCACTTGAAATGAGCGATTTAAAATTTCTCAACATTTTTCTCTTTTTTTATTTTAAAATTGCACGAGGTTTCCCGGCAATGGTTTTTCACGAGGCGCAGTATTTTTTTTTAAATTGTGGGTCTTTAAATTTTAAAGACTTCTTTCTAGAAACGTTCAGGTATAAATAAATTGTATATTTGAAATTTTATTCATTTTTCATTATATTTCAAAGATGTTCCTATAGTAGTAAAAAAAAACACTTTTTAGTTTTTATAGACACCTTATAAATTTCCAAGCTCTTAAGCAAACATCATCATACTTCTGTTAGACGCCTTGTTGATACATCGTGTAATAATATAGTGCGGCCGCGAGGATCATATTTGACCAGACTTATTTGTCAACCGCTAGTACATTTTCTTATTGGATACCTTCCGACGCACGTTTTCTATTTGGTTTGGTCCTATGTTTACTGTTGGCTCTTAGGGGCAGTTTTCACACTCTACCTTAATGTTGAAAATAAATGTCGATATATTAACATTTCAAATTATGCCGGCAGATAGCCTGCCCAAATTATTAAATTGGGAACATGCACGACTGTAAAATAAATTCCAGTAGCAGATAATAACCCAAGCACATGTGTTATCAGCTGATAAACGGTTTGAAAATAAATCTCGTATCGTTATAACATGTTTCTTTGATAACGAATCGATTTAACGTAAAGGGCTACTGTGCGATAACCTATGTCAAGATCTCCTTAATCCCGTACAACTGCTGATAAGCTGGCGTCGTCTACTTAGGCATGCACGTGGGTCGACTAAGTAATTGGACTTAAACGCCATAAGATACAAATTCGTGTAGAGGGTAGGTAGTTTAATCATCTGCCATTTGGAAACAAGTCACGAATACTTTTTCATCTGTCACAAGTTGAGTTGACAAGTTGAGTGTTATTTTTTATAAGGCTCCAATTTCAAGTAAAGCTCGCTAGGGTCGAAGGGATCCGACAAGTTATTTGTAAACTCGTATGGAAGCTCGTAATGGGCTGATTTTGTGGTTTATAGGAGATGGGGTTGAAAGATTGTCTTTGGATTTGTTAATACAATTTTTTAACGTATAGTGACTCTTAAAATGTTCATTAAACTATTAATAGAAATATATATAAAAGTAAATTTGATAAACTTTTCCAAGTGTAGCTATCGTAAAAGCGATTATCATTATCGCTCCTGTCATTATTGTTTCGCTGATGTAGTAACTGTACATAATTAAAATTAAAAGAATTTATATTAACATGGAAACAACAAACTTGAATTAATTAGTTAAATGAAAGTGAAATTAATACTGTGTGTAATCCGACACTGCATTGCGCCAGAATAATTAAGTTCGACTCATTTCATCGTGTTGATAAACATTAACGACGCTGTTGACACCTCCAGCCCCGACGAGACAGGAACATAATTTCGTCTGACTTAATTTTCTCTCCAACGCTCCATGTCGTATATTTCAATAAGCATTTAATACTGAACTGGATTTAGCAAGTGACATAACTTGAGCCTTAAGCAACTTGAGCCTTAAGCAACTTACAATTGGGAGAAGAAACTTCACCTTCATAAACGGCAATAGAGTTTAGTTTCCTTTATCCGTATAATATACCACGTCCAGCTTTAATGTTATTCATAAACATAACAATTAATTCGACGCGAGTGTTTTGATAGGCTCTCTATAAAATGAAGTTAAACATCGACTAATGTTTATCCATTCGCGATACATTTAGCGACAGGTGGATTGTGTTTATAAGGAGCACTTGCAGCATCATCGCACGCCATAAATCCGTCGTCGTGGCACGTGAAGTGCGCAGGAACGTAAATAGCATATGTTTATTTTATTACTAAATATTTTGTTTCGTTAGTGCAGATAACCTGGCTGGTTATAGTTAGTGATTATCCTATTTGTAGTGATGGTCCCTGTTGACATGTCTGTGTCAATATTTGAATATCATTGTTATACGAGTCATAACAACTACGGCATGGAAAAATAAAATTACTAATAAGATATTTATTCAATTAGTTAATAATTAAGTAACAAAAATTCATTTCGTTTCGGTGCACATAATTACCGTCGTAGAATTCGGTAAACATCTGTGTTAGTAGCAAAAAAATTAGGAAGAGATTTCGACTGTCAAACTAATTTGGAGGGATTTGCCGGGCGTCAGGAACGCGGGCAAAAAGGCTCATCCATCAATATACCGCTTAGTGGTATTTTTAAACCACATAAGCTCAGTATGCTGTTCATCGTATTTGACTCAGATTTTATTTGAAGATGTAAATGTAGAATTTGTGAATACTTTTGATTTTAATTGCTTTTACACATTGTCTTAATTATTAATATGAACTTATTACATATCTACATATATACTATATAAACTATTGATTTATCCTGATTTGTCCCGTTTTAATTATATTATTATAATCATATAATTATAATTACTTTTTTTATTGATTTTATTTTTATTAAAGTTAATATTTCGACCAAAAAATTGTTATATAAATAAACTATGTATTTATAATACAGATTGCAAGAATATACACGTAATTTCGGTGTTGTAATTAATCGGAAGGCATAATAGCTTGCACAGGAAGGTGACGGTGAAAGATGTGGATCATTACACGGTGCTCCAAGATTTTCCTCTTTTCCACCTCTAATATATGATGCTATTAAATAAAGTGTTTCTTCATCACAATATTAAGAGTACAATTATTGTTTATATTATACGTGCTCGTTCTGAACAAAGCATTTAACCCTATTGTAACATTAGTGTCAAACAGATAAGATGTTGTAAATTATTTTAATTACAAACAGGAGGGAATTGATTTTCTTATCACTCGACTGTCTTTCTTAATAATTTATACACGATAAATTTAGACGATGCGAATATAGATTCATTGTTGTTATTTTGCAAAATTTATCATTATATAAGGCGTTAAATCTTTCCTACGGAGAATAATAACCGACAAATGTATGTAAAATTTGTAATAATTATTAATTGAGATATAAAATTCATTAATAATCTGTTAATTTTCACCAATTTCTACTATAAACTACATCTTAGATAAAAGCTAAATAGTATGCAAAGCAGTAAAGTTCTAGCTCCTAAATACCTTGTTTCATAACGAGCAGAGAGTATTATAGTACATCCTTTGTTTTGTTGCCTTAAAACTTCGGGTGAATCTTATTAGGGGCAAAAACGGATCTCATTACCCTGTTTCCGGGACAGTTATTTTCAATGTTTTACTTATACACCTGACTACTCCCATCTGTCCATTCAGATAAATAACTTTACACAATTTCAACGGTTGGCTTGAGCTGTACAAATTAATAGAAAATCGATCTAACGTGGGTAAATTTTTTTCAAGGTAGTGTAGTGAATAGAAAGAAACCCATTATCTACGAATTGTATTTTAGGAGATCCAAATAATAATAGACAGGTATATATTGTGGTTTGCGGTCGCGATATCTATTACAGAGAATAATGATATAAAATAAAAATATACTGTAAATTGAAATTTACATTATTGTTTTTATTAAAGGATTTTATAATATCTAAAAAATATGCAAAAAGAGAATGTTCCATTGAAACGCTGTGAGTCCTTGAATAAGGTAGTTTGTGGTTCAAATTTAATATATAAAATGTTATATAGACGTTTAATTTTGTCTTTAAAGCGAAGAACATAGTCAAGATATCTATTCCTTCGTGTTATTGAAAAATTTTAACATTTTTTTCTTTTTACAGAACATCGCTTCAACATTTTCCTCTTTAAAACAATATTGCTGGCTTAAATTGTTTTGTTGTTCTACTTTGTGTAAAATATGAGGGCACATTACAGGCAGCGTCTGCATAATGTGGTGTTTAACAGCGTATCTTTTCTCCAAAATTAGACACCAGGCCATTTGGCAAGTGTTAATATCTGCAGTAGAAACTACATGAAATTGGAGCATTGCCGACAATATAACGGAATTTCGCGATAATGCAAAAGATTTTATATTTTTATTTTTAAGTAACACTTGCTGTGTATAAAATAAAATATTAAATGTATTTTGTACTAAATTAATAAAAACAACAAATTGAGACTGTAAAAGCAACATGTGCCAGATGTTGGTTCAGCAAAATATAAACTGGAAAATAAGGCTGCGATATAATCAACCTCATCTTAATATTTTAACATCAAACAAATACGTGTGTGTCAGATGATTTAAAGGTATTACAGTGCGTTAATTTATCTACGATACTTAAAAATATCTAATGTTAAACTTCTTCATACGGGAACGAAAAAGAACGAGATTCTTCATTTCAAAAAAGTCCATGTGAACAAGAACAAAACTTATATTTACATCAAAATGCATAGATACACATACACTTATACCGGTACAAAGTATCTACTACATATAATTTAGGCTAATTAGCTTTGGATATATGTTATAATTACCAGAGGAAGCGTGCATATTTCACTACAGTATATATCTCTCTCCAACATCCTGAATTGGAAAACAAAATAAACAATTTGTTAATTTCGTGTTCTGTTCCACGCCTAAGAAAGTTAATGCGAGGTGTTCCGGTATCGGCCGATAAAACTGTCGCCATTGCGACATGTAGCGCCCAAATGCAAGTTTTTATGCATTTCCGAACATTTTTATGAGAAACCCGATCTATTCTTAGCACGTTATATACAGTTTATGATAATCATTATGATGCGAGCTTATGGGATGTGGTTAAATGTTAAACAGTTGTTTGTTTAGCGGTTTCCTCGTGTGCTCGTGCACTCGAACCGGTGGGTTATTGTGCATTCTCAGTCTATCGTGGCATATCTGGTGAGCGGAGAGCGGTGAGCATAATGCAGTAGCGCGGAACAAATAATAAGCGGCAGTATTTTTTGTCCCCTTCGTGAACTCTCGGCTGAAGTGCATAACTTCGTACACCTTTATTTACCGTCACCTCAGCACTTTGTTTTATTTTCTTGCACGCCTCGTCCGCATAATTCCAATGTAATGCCCTCGCTTGCCCTAAAATATATCCACTGCCTTCGTGGAGGGGAAGCCTTGCGGAATATCAGCGGGCTATTGTGCGCTCCATTTTGCTCAATCTTTATTATGGACGGTTTTGTATGAATGTAATGAACGCTTTATTCATAGGTGCGATTTCTTCAATAGTGAACATTTTTTCGCGTCGAGTAATATCGGGAACACAAAAGAATGGGGCCATTCAGTGTTTTATTGAGTGCGGCTTTGGATTTTTTTTTGTTTAAAAATAATCTGCGTTCGTTAAAAAATATACAGAATAAACAGTAGCGTTTAAAATTAGTTTGCTTAGAGGAAAAAAGCAGGCGCCATCAGAGGTTATCTCTCGTTATTTGTCATATCAAGTGTTTCGTTTCATTTCGCCGCCGCCGCTTCAAAGGCGCCGCGCTCGGGCGGCTCCTGAATTGTCTGCTTTTGCTTAGGCTTGGGGAATGCAGAACTATTTAACTCTCCGATGTGTAATCAAAATCGTTGATGACTTTTAAGGCATTAGATAGTGTTCTAGGCAACCATTAATATCTCTTAACTGATTCAAGATTAGATTTCGAAGAAGCAGTTTTGTAACAGATTATGTGATTACTACTTTATAGTTTGTTTGCGGTAATGCTAAATCATAGTTAATAGATTTCTTTTAAAAAACGTTATTTTATTGCATTTCTCTTATAAATTTACAAATAATGATCTAATGAATAAGATAATTTCATGTAGCCAGTCCAAGCGTGAAGGCAATCAGTCGTCGCGACGCGATGTCCACGTGGGTATCCGTTTTGCATACAAACTACCGCGTGCGTAATAATGTAACACCTATCACCCGTAAACGCCTAATCGCCGTTATCGTGTTATGAATAAACAAATAAGTATTAACGGCGTTAAAATTATAAATTGACCATAACATTTGCATGCATTGCGGCAGTGTTGGACCCAAATTCTATAAAACTTGTTTAGAGCGGAGATTCATAACTTAAGATTATAATGTTAATAATGTCCCAACCAAAAGAAGAAGGTCCGTATCCCGAATAACAAAAAGATAATGAATTAGTTATGAATGTGTCACAACATTTATTTTATTTTTTTTCTATATGATAATATAAGGTAACTATACTCGTTAGGTTAATTAATTAGGTTCCATCTACCTACCCTGCTGCGTGCGGGCTACAAAGTGAAGCTGAACTGAACAATACTCATTGTTTATAGACGAGCTCTAGTCCAACACCATAAACAATATTATACAGATTTTGCAATTATAATTTGAATTATAATTCAATAATATAATAATTATAATCATTGGTAGTTTATTGATTTCCACATCCAGTGTCTCTTTAAATTATATCATCTAACTACTCACACGGCAAAGTTAACTAATACATATTTGTGTTTGTACAACTTGATACTTTATTTAATTTAATAATAATGAGATACACTACCGCGAATGACGAAAAGAGTGCTTTTATAAAATTTTAATGACGTAACTCGATATGATCGTAACGAGCTTGTGGTGAGCCTACAACGAGTTCACAGAAATCGTACTGTCGTATTGTATGAGCTTATGTTTATGATGATATGTGTAACAGACTAACAGACACTACTGACATTATTTTGATATGCCATTACAACTATTATATAAAAAAAAATCAG
>FAPJ01001867.1:0-10387 GCA_001485985.1 Heliconius ethilla aerotome | reverse complement strand
AAATCCTTTTATATATATAGATTTACAAGTTTGATACCAAATGCATGCATGTTTATAATATACAAGTTAAGTAGGTAGGTCGTACGAAGCAAATTAAAGTAGTATAAGTCCCTATATGATACGGCGAATGAAAATAAAAATATCTTACAAATTTCTTTCAATGTCGTTAATTTCCACCCCGAATTGTATGTTTATGTGATAAATGTCTCCAAGCCCACCGCTAGCAATGTGCTTGTCTAAAGCATCGTAAGCAGGAAAGAACCTTGACCACATCCCCTCAAGGAGAAATAATCTATTTTCTCTGGCCAAATCCACTAAACATTTAGTCTGTTTGTATGTCATTCCCATAGGCTTTTCGCATAGTACATGCTTACCATTTTCCAACATTAATTTTGTTATTTGAAAGTGCTGTAAATTAAGAACGCTGACGAAAACAATGTCTGAAAAATAGTACATGCATGACGTTAAATAACAATTTTATGTATTTACCTATAGAAAAAAACTTAAGTTTTGCTTATTAACCGTACAATAGAAAAAAAAATCTAAATAATTTGAACTAAAATTAAAATAAAACAATTATATTAATAAAATACAAGGCTCAGGTTATGAGTATAGGAAAAAAAACATCAAGAAGGAAAAAGTAAATCCCCTGGCTAACGGACCTCAACTATAACGGCAACAATAAATAAATTTATATAAAATGGTAAACAATACGATATATTAAAGGAATTTTCAGTATACGTACCTATATCGCTGTCACTGGCAATGGCTTCGTAACCTTCGTAGGCGGTACCGATATTATGAAGTGTGGCCAATCTACCAACACGATCTAGGTCTTTGCCGGCGATGGCAATCACCTTGTGCTGTTCAGATGGCAGCGTTGCCATTGCTGTTAGGAAGTCGTGAGCGATCATTCCGACGCCGGCTATACCCCATTTCAATTGTTTTCCCATCTATATTAAGTAAAATAATTGTTAACGACTTTAACACTGTTGGTATACTTACTAAAGACATAAGAGATTAGTGTAATCATATTTGTAAAGATAACATTAATAGTTTTGATAACAAAAATGTTGAGTTACCATTAATAATTGTTAATTTTAAACAAAATTTGCTCCTATTCTGCTGAATGCTGAATATGAAATAACGTGACATGAACAATAATGCTAACCTATATGAAATTCAATATGCAAATTAATGTTTATGTATATAATTGACATAATATGCCACCAGCTACCAGCAAAGTATTTTATGAAAATGTAACATAAAACAAAAAATGAGATAACATTGGGCAGATAAGCCTCTAATAAAACCACTATCAAGGTAAATACTCAAATAAAAATCTTAGCATTTATCTAGTTGACATTTTTATGTGATTTGAGACTTAGCATATGTACAATATTTATTAGAAGCTTTGTACGTAATTGTCCTTTGTGTTTAATTACAGGCAATAACTGAGAGCATGGCAATTGGTCATGTCTTATGTGTAGTGATGTATCACATTGTGTCATTAGAACAATAGACATACATTGTTTATTTACAATACTTTCATGTATATCATATTTATGACACTGTCATAATTTCAAACTTTGTTAATATTGTATGATGCAATATTTAGTTACACTTTTAATACTTTTGTAATATGAAAGTTAAGAGTATTTGCATATTTATTTCATGTTAGGAATCTGTTCTTGTAAAATCACTTTGTTGTCTGTCTTTCCTACTTTTCAAGACCTTTTTTTTCAAGAAACCTGAAATAATGATTTTGTATGCAATTCATATTTTGATGTTTACAGTGTAATCAAAACCTAAAGTTTGTCAAGTTTAGAAATCTATACCCATTGCCCCATTATTATTATGGAATTAGTGTGGTACCCTCAGTGCGTGAGGCTGATTCATACTTACTTATTTTTTTGGTCCAATAATAAGTTAGTAAGTATACCTAAGTTATACCTTTTTTAGTTACAGTAGCATATTCCTAAACAAACCAATTTATTGACCTAAAGTATGGTTGAATGTTTTATATATTTAAAAATATATTATTTGGAAATTTATTATTTAAAATCATATTATTTAAAATCATACAGTTTTACTATCAATTACTTACCATGAACTTTTTATAATGATTAATAAGGAATTTAAGTTTATATCAAGTCTTAGATTAAATTAACAGGACCAAATAAATGATATTTTATAATACTTAGATTCAAGGGAATTTATTTAATATAGTAATAGAATTATTTATTTGATGAATTCTTAACTTACAATTACGGTTTGTTCAGGCATTATTAAGCATTTCCACAGAAAATTCTTTTTCTGCAACAAATAAAAAAAAATATAAGGGATTTGATGAATTTGAATTAGATTTGATATAATTTAGACTAAAAATAGCAGATATTTAATAATATTCATAATAATGTACCGTTAATATTTACACCAATTGTCACTCAACGTTATAAAAAAGTAATATAATTAAAACAAAATAAGCAAAAAATACCTGAATAAATAACAATAAAGAGCAAGTATCAAATCACACCACAACTTCATTAGCGGTCACGAGACGACTGTTATGTTAGTAAAACATATTGTCAATGTCAGAATCAAAATTCAAATGTCAAATTGATTCTTGATTGGCCATAAGCCCGGTTTCCACTGCGTTTCAGGGGCTAATAAATATTAGTTCTTAAATAAGAACGGACTCCTTGTAATTAAAATAGGTTTAAACTCCCTTTCCTTGACATAAGCGAGTTTATTTCAACCCTTTCTGCTCGCTCGGTCCTTTACGCTCGACTATTTATTGATGGAAATACGAGAATGCAGAGTAACTTGCGAGTTCCACGTAGTCCTTAATGAAGCCGTTCTGCTCACAGTGGAAACCGGGTTAGAGACATTTATTCGAACGCATGGTATACTAAACTAAGTACTATCTAAATTAAAAAATATAAATTATAACACATTACATAATTATTCTATGGATTAGCTTCTGCTAATGTATCGTGTTTATTTACTTATTTATTTATTATATTTTCTTTATTTTATTATAATAATTAAGTGAACTGGTAGCACTGCCCTGCATTTATGATTTGTGTACCTCTGATTGTCACTTTTGTGCTTTTGACAGAACAATTGAAATGTCGTAGTTACTATAGTTTTGCAGAATTTTGTAATTTTACGAACTCCAAACAAAGAAAAAAAATAAAGGTCACAGCGGTTTTTTCAAACATAATGACTCTAAATATTTTGCGCTCGTACTCGAAAGCTCGCAATAATGTTATATCTACTGGAAATAACTACAATTCATTTTCTGCATTATACAATTATTTTTCTAGAGCATTCAGTGATGAAAAAAATCCATCTCCTGAATTTATTAACAGCACTATTTTCATTGAGAATGGGTATAATGTACATGAACTTCCTGTTGTAGTAAGAAGATTAAAAGATTTGGAAGATTTAAATATCCCTTTATCAGCAGAGATTTCACAAGCCAGTGACCCTTTAAGTTATCACTTAATACAAGAAGAGTTTAAACAATGTACCGATTTGCGAGAAGTATTTTCACTTATAACAAAATGTACTAAAATCACTCCAAATATCGCCCTAGGTGCAATTGAAAGAATATATGATTTAGAAAAGGATGGAAACCTTAATATGACAACTGATCAAAGTGTTCACATAAATTTTGCTAAAGGCGCTATACTAGAAAAGCTTCTAAAAGTTGTTTTGAAGACTGAAGACACTCAGACAATACTAAATGTTTTGAAAACTACTTCGTCTATTATGGAGCCACATAAATACAAGTTTTGTGATGAGTTGTTTTTAAGAGTACTTGATAATAAGTTAAGTTTGGAACAGTTATGTGATTTCACTTCATTTCTTATTCGAAATAAAGATCATGAAAAATACTCTGAGACAATTGATAAATTATGGGTTGGATTTGTAGGCAAGGAGAAGGAGATTAATCAAAACAACATTGTTCAAATATTTAAAATTTTGCCTGGTCTGAAAGTGAGTAAAAAACCTATTGTTTCTTTATTAGAACAAAAACTTTCAGAATTGTGGTGCCACATAAATGTCTCAGCAATGCAAGATATATTTCAAGTATTTTTAGTAGAAAAGTTATTTTCTATAAAATTGTACACCATTTTAGGTCATTGGTTTTGTGCAAATATTCATAACTTAGATGATGATGAACTATTAGGTGTTGTGACAAAATTTACAGAACTAAAGTACAATGATCATCAAATAGAAGCTGCGGTTGAAAAGTTTTTAAAACTGAAAGGCTCCAAAATTAAATCACAGGTTTTGATAATTGGAATTTTGAATTATTGTACACAATTTAAGCTTTGTAACAAAAAGATATTAGATACATGTGCAGAATATTTTATAAGAAATAGGAAAAATATATCACCTAGTTTTTTGAAATCTTTTATATACCCCTATGGATATTTGTATTTAGTACCTGTCATTCCTAATTTTTGGATGTTAGCTGAAGAAATTTTGCTAGAAAAATGTTACAAAATTAATGTTGATGATCTGAGTTCAATTGTATTATCTTATATATACTGTGGTTATTATCCACTAAAACTAGTTTCTAAGATATTTAGTGCAGAATATATGGCTAAAATAAACAATAATGATGTTTTAAAGAAAATGCATCTCATTGATACAGCATTATCATTAGAATGTAAAGAGTATTCTGGTCCACTTTTGGCTAAAGATCAATGGTTTAAACCTGTGTTACAAGATTGTAGAACAAAAAATATACTAGATAAAATTATTGACAATATTATATCCGTAATAGATGTATCTGAAAAGCTATCTACAGCAGTTGTTCTGCCTAATTTTTGTTCTGACGACACATATTTAATTGATATAATGGTGCAGCCTGCTGGCCCAGGGAATAATACATTCAACTGGAAATCACAATCAATCAGAGAGGGAAGTACGGCAATACTTATACACTTGCCAGATCATTATTGTTCTGACAATGAACAATTAATTGGGCCACAAGTAATGAAGAAAAGACACTTAAAAATACTTGGTATGAGAGTTGTGAGCTTGAAGTATTCATTACTCAGCCACTTTTATACATCTTGTGATAGTGCTGGGCTTCAGAAATATCTACAAGACAGTATATATCATTCAAAATTTTAAATACTCTGTCTTTATCTGTTATTAAATAAGAGATTCTATTTTTATAATAATATTATATAGATATTTGATTTAGTTGTGTTTTATACATAAAACATTTTATGCATAGCTTGTAGCAATTTAAGGAAGAACTGAGTAAAATTTTGTAGTATAAGTGATGTTATAGGAAGTAAAAGTTATTTGTGATATAAATATACTTCCATGTATTGCAATAAAGTGATTTTTTTATACTATACTAAATATAAAATTATATATTTTTCTAGTCTGGTTTTTATTCTGAATAAAAACGCAAATTGACATGGTGTTTAATTTTTACGGTTTTTTTCGCTGCGCATGTAGCAGGGTAGGCAGAGGGAGGGGATGTCTAGTGTTAAGAAACTCGGCTCCCCACTTTTCGCCGAACTCTGACGTCTGAACACGAAATGAAAATATTAAATATCTCATTACCTTTGGTTGGAAATCGAACCGACAACCTGCCGCGTTGACGACGTTGTACCCTGTACTACGCCTGTGTACCATTTCTAGCCTCAATTTATGCAGTTATTTTTTTATTTTCGATATTTTCTCGATATTTTTAAATTAATTTTATTTATTAATTTTAAATGAAACTTAAAACGGAATATTCGCGTACCTATATTTAGTCTGGATACTTGAGGTTTCGAACACTTTGCAGCAAGTATTCCCTGGTCACTGGTAGACTCATCCTTAGGTGGCATTTGTCTGTCATTTGAGACAATAAATATGATATCAACTTTTTTTTCATATTTTCATTTCTTCGCTCTGGTGTTCTGGTTCGCCACTCGACACAGAATTCACAGAAAGTGTGGAACGGAGTGTCTTAACATTGGGGTTCTTCTGCCTACCCTCTTGTGTGCGGGATACAGCGTGAAGCTGATTTATAAAAAAAAACCCGATTTTAACCCAAGCTTTTTGGAAACCAAATATGGGGAGAGCGAAAAACTACATTGACCACGACTTATTGCGGAGGATGTAAAATGAAAGCATATATATAATTATAATTTATTTTATTATACTCATAACATTTTCTCTTAAATTTTACTCACGGACTAATTTACTAGAATTATTATTTGAATATTTATTTTAATAATTTATTAGACAGCTTTTATAATTTAAAACTTATGTATTCGGATAAAAATTTCCAGATCAAAAGGTTAAATTTAATTAAAATTTAAATCAGAAATTTGTATAGTGTTAAACTATATTTAACCGTCGACAATGTTACTGAACATGTAACCGTACGTTACATATTTTGAAATACTAATACAATTGAACAGAAATTATTAGGTAGTAGGTAGGTACTTCCTGGCTACAATTTAAAAGTGCATTTAAGTAGATCAATCATGCACTGGTTAGTCCATGTCCCGTCATTCATCTAGTCATCACCAATACAAGCCGTAGCCAGGAATGTAAACGCTATATTTTATAGCCAAAAGGTGTATCACAGCAACTCTAGCTTGAAATATCAAATTTTTATGAGTGTGTTACGCTGGCTCACAGCCTAATTCTAAATAGACAATTTTTATTTAAATTACAAGACACTCGACAGAGTTAGGTACAATTATTAAATTTATAATTTTTATTCCTATAAGTATGTAATTTTAATTATAGGTACTGCAATAACGAACACGATATTTGAAGATGTGAGTGACTATGTGCACTTTCCACGTCTAGCTATCATCTTATAGTCGCTACCACACAATGTTCTGAAAGCTAATATAAATACACGCAAGTTCATTGAACTTTAAATTGATTCATTTTATTATAACTCTACTTAGTAGATTATAGTTAAAAATTCCCATCTAAATATCTTTAGATAAATTTTAAACTTTGGCACATAAAAAATGTGATATACACATCATACCTCATGCGATCGATGGGAATTTTATTGTACCTATAATTTAAAAGTAATTTTCTTTTAAATAAATTTTTCAAATATAATATTCCTTATATTTTTAAGTTATATAGGTATTTAGTATTTGTATTTTGAATTCTTTCATTTAATAAAAGGCAGATTAAAGAAGGTACATAATATTAACATAGGGTGTTCTTATTAACTTGGTGTCAAAATCTTTAGTGCCTATTAATAGGCATAATTTTTAATACAATTGTCGTTCATAACTATATTCTATTGTTTATGGCTATGTAAAATGAAGATATGTAAACTATTTAATGATTCTTTTTATTTTATATCACTAGGTGATGAAGAACACATCCACATATACGAATTTACGTAATATATTATCTTTAGAAGAGTCATTTATATATTGCGACGTATTATATTATATATTTAGATATATCTACTTAATTTTATTAAGAGAAATTTGTTATGTATCAATTGTCAAGTACCCTTCCATATTGATCACACAACGTATCACTGTATGTAATTTACGGCGTAAAATATATAATATATATATATTATTATTATTATGTCTAAATTAAACCAAGGTGTTGTTAAGCATTAATATATTAAAGGGTTGTTTCGTTACTGCGACAAACGTTCACCTTTACTTTTACTGCTACGTGTCAATATTTATTTGCAAATAGAATTTTTAGCTTTCGATCTTCATTTTTTACAGATTAAGAATCTTGAAAATCTATTTTATTATGTAAGTATTTGTATTTTCAGAATGTAATTTTTCTTAACATACTTTTACAGAAATGAATAGTTTGTAACAGCAAGGAAATGCCTGTCTTATAGGGCAGTATCACGTATTTTAAATATACTTATTAAGCCTTAAATATAAACACAAGTTATACAAAATTATACAGTTACATAACAAATTACGACTCTGATAAAAATAGTAAATAAGATCTTCCGTTGGTGTAAATATTCAACAACGCCCAAGGCTTGTTGCATTTTGGTAGGGATACTTTACAAGTTTATTAAGATGATTAAAACATTAGGGTTAAAACACACGTTATTACAATGGAACAGCAGTTACTGCCTTAAGACACCTTTTATAGGCATTAATAGCTAATCTATTTTATCTTCACCTAAGAACCGCAAAATTGATCATGCACTATACTTAAATTCTATAACCATTCTAGTGTCTATTAATATGAATCTCCGATTGGTGAATTTATAATTAACTACCTAATCGCTTAGGACTAGGAAATTACAACATCGACATCTATTTGGCAGTAACCTAATATTCATTACGTAGGACTTACATAGTGAATGAAATGAAAAATTGACGATTTTTGTATATATGTAGATATATTAGATCAATTTATAGGGATAGTTGTTATATTAGTAAGTTAGTTGTAAATACGTTCTTATATCTTTTAAATAGGTACCGATAACAGTGATGGGCACTTACAAAGTCAACATCAGCTAGTGATGTATAGGTACAACTGTCATAATATTAGACGTCATATTACGTTAAATAAGTTTTTTCACTGGGCTATTTCTAAAGCAATATGGCTCCCAATGTCCAAAGATGAATATTTTCTAAATAATGTATGTAATTGTTATAAATACATAATCTGCATATTCCTTAAAAGTAAGTCTTATAACTAAAAATGTTGACGAGGAATGTGTCTTATCTAATAAGAAGATATATACTTATAACAAGAATTATAATTTCCTTACGTATATAACACCCACGCTCGGAAGTGCGGGTCTGAATACTATATTAGATGACATAAACATTATATAAATGATCACAGTAAGAAATTAGCTAACTACGCGAATGTGCGTAATAATTTTTAAGTTTTGACACTATAAGTAAGAACTAAAAGAAAATTGTCGTAAGTAGTTATTTGTAACCGTATTTAATATTCAAGATATATTTTATATTATATAGTAAAAATAAACAGAAAATGTTGTATAGGTATAGATCGAACGTTAATATTTTTTTTGAATTCTTAATGTCTGTAAATGACTAGATCTTCTATAACGATCTGGGAAGTAAACGTTTAAATGTCACCAATCTTCAGTCCCATTGTATCTTTAAGTTGAGCAGACAATATTCTTAGAACAAAATAACTATTTACAAAGTTTAATTTAGATAAAATATTCCATGATTGTAAACGGTGTAAATTGTCTACAATTTCATTAACATTTATATAAAAAATAAATCGAAGAGTTAGAGTAAATCCGCAGTGTCGGCAACTTATAGTTAAATTCGCACTTACAGCTAATCTATATAACAGAACAAACCCCGAGCTAAACTAAGTTAAGGCTCATTTAGATTCGCACGTTTTCACATACATGTATATGTATACAACAGTAAATAAATTTTATTAAATTATCATCTAAGCATCAATAACAAAAAATAATACTAATATAGTACACTCGTTCAACGTACATCGATATAATTCAGTTATTCAGTTACGTAAGAAGATATAGTACAATATAAATGAACTGCAAAACAATATAATCTCAGGCGCTGCCAAGAATACATTATGCGATGTAGGTAACATAAAGCGATCAACAATACGGATTTCTTAAAAACATTTAAAATATAGTATGTATTGTATTACAAACAAATCACATAGACATTTGTAGAGTGCGCAATAGAGCGCGAACCATTGCATCGATAGTTCAATATAGATGTGAATACTAATACTGGTTATTCACGAATAAATGGTGATAACTTCGCGACCCCCTCCGCGCACCATTAACACCTTCTCCAAGCCTTCCGTCAAAACTTCCAGGAATTCCATGTCTGAAAAAAAGAAAAACATTTTTTTTTATAGAACTATTCTCAATTTGTGCATTGGTAGTGTGTGATTACCAAAAGCGTAAGTCATTATTTCATGTCCGGATTATGAGATATAAATAAAGTTATATTTGTAGAATTTTAGGGTAATGCAAAAAAAATGAAGTTATGTACATTCTTAAAATGCAATGATGTGTACGTTCTTTACATTAAAAAAACTTGTGTAATTTTTTTAATAATATGTGTATCTAATAATAATAATTTAACGAAGGTTTACTAACAGTTAGATTCTCTCTCGAGCTTCGTGTCTCGCGGCGGGCCGGGCAGGTTCAGTATGACCAGTTGTGCGTCGTGCGAGCGCGACACTATCACCTCGTTCAGCTTCACAGCTGTGTGCATTCTGCGCACTGTGCCCTCGTCACTGCAGTGCGAAATATTATTTAAAAATTAATCCATACCTATGTTATCAGTCAGTAAATATTTTTAAGCGGAGGCTTAAAAATTACTACCTAGAACAATATCTAAAATAAAGTCTCATAACATGTACGTAT
>FAPJ01001843.1:0-10009 GCA_001485985.1 Heliconius ethilla aerotome | reverse complement strand
CGTGAAAGCGTTAAAATAAAAACCATGTAGTTAAAAAGGGCGAAGCTCGCTACTACAAAAGACCAATTCATTTTATCCTGAAACTTTCAATTTTACTTCTAATCATCATAAAATAAACAAATAATAAATCATTAATACATCTTTATAAATAACATTATGTATAACTACCCTCGCCCAACATCTGCCGCCGGGCGCCGCACGTGTATGTGATAATGACATATATTTTGACAGTAGTTCTTAATTCTTAGTAAAAAATACGTAATGTCTTCACTAATGTGACCTAAAAATGTTCTTTTATTATGTCATTTATCGACTAGGCAGTCAATTATAAATGATTTTTAAACTTTGTCGTCATTGACACGTGATGAGAAAAATCTATATTCGTGGATTCGATACTAAGTGCGGTTATTTCTATATAAAAAAGGGCTTAATCGTGTAACTGTAAATGCGGTCGATTGAATTCTCTTCAATTTCTCGCTCTGGACAAGACAAAATGCGGCGTTGAGTTCCGCAGATCGAATTTTAAAAATCTGAGTGGAAAGTAGGGAATGGAGGGTCTTAGCATCAGGTTTCATCTGTCTTCCCTTCGTTCTTAGTAAAATTTACGATACAAATAACTAAAAATCTAAAAGCTAGTTTTAATATAATAATCAAGTATAAAAAGTTAAAAAATGAGTAAAACGTTTTAATTTCACCGTCCTATCAAGTTGTCATCTCTCGCTCGCGCGCTTGGCGGCGGTCCAGAGAATATTGTAATTTGTAATATTGGTAAGGCTTAATATTCTACGTTTACTGCTCCTGGAGATGTTTTTCTTGATCTTGCAAATGTCTTCGTAGTTCATGGACGTGGGGAAGAGGCCGTGCCCACCCCAGAATAAAGTGGTGCCCACCACAGATTTTCTTCTAACATGAAATCCAGTTTGAAAAATAAAAAAAAACAGCTCAATACAGATAAAAGTTCAAATCAACGAAGAATGAAGATGTATAGAAACGCCCATGGTCAGTATTACAAGCCTTATCAAACTTTGGTTTCTATTAAAAATTGTCAGTCATTCAAGATGAAGGTTTATATGTAAAGTCGATTTATGCTTATTATTATAGAAAAAAAATTGAGGTTATCAAAGATTTGTAATGTGACGTCGTAAAAGCAGTAGTTTTAGGGCTTAGTAGTAATTTTTAGGGCTCCTGAACCTCAAAATAAAATGTACAGCATGGATGTTTGAGGCGGTTGTGATAGCAAAAACCATCTTATGCTGCCTTTTATAGGCCCAAGCGACCTCGTAAATCTTGCAGTTCTAATATTGACGATACCAAAATTTATGGCCAGTGTTTAAGCTTTGGACATATAAATTGAAACCCGAGTCCGAGAAGGTTATTACTTAAAGAAAAAGTACAGTAAAACTGGAGAATATTTATCGTTTTTTATTTTGTTTTTGTGTATATTTAGTTCAACTCTTTTTTTTTAACTTAACATTGTTTCATGATATATGCGAATATAGAAATGTACTCTTGAAAGACTTTCCCCCACTTTTATAGATATTGCATATTGAGTAGTACTTAACTTGATATCTTCATGAAGAAATATAAATCATTCGTTTTTTGACCCAGATCCCTCATACAAATAAGTAATAATTTAAAAGCAGAAATTAATATTTTCACTAACGACAATATATTGAGTGACGGAACTCAAAGCCTTTGTTGAAAATGACTTAATCCTGCGAGTGAAAATCGAACCCACAACTATCATGTATACAGACAGACACAATACACAAGCATGTATATAATGCACATATTCCGTATATGTGTGTACGCAACCAAAATACTCCCGAACTAAGCCGCATTTTCACATGAACTAAACGTACAAAGCGCTACTCTCCTAATCTCATTCCGGCGCGTGCCAACTTGCAAAACAGTTGTAACATGGTTGGTTTAAGCCTCGCAAAATGAACTGGGAACATTTATATTTTGATAGAAAATCTAAATGTTAGTATCACGCTTTAACCCGCATATAGAAGGTTTTGTTAGAGGGGCATTCCGTGTTAACGGAACTCAACGCCGCGCTTAAGTTTGTTGTGGTTCAATTAGGGGTAGTTGCGGGTACAATTCCCACTCGGATAAATGAATTATTTTGATTTCCTCGCTTTGTTTCTTTTCCAGAAAAGTCCGACGTTAAGTTGTACCACTAACTAGCAATGTTACGAAAATAGAACGGAGTGTTAATTTCTCTGTTGTTTCTCGAAAAATTAAAATTATTTAATTTAATTACTAATATTCATGTGACATTCTACATCACTACACAATCTGTGTCAGCGCACTACCACTTAAATGAGCAAAAGAGGTAACGATGCCAAGACTTTTTAATTTTGAACCACTGTTTTTATTATTTACTTATCCTTTTATATTTTTTATTTGTTTTGACTACTAAAGAACTAGCGTGGCTTCGCCAGTATGAACTTGCTATTATATTACAGCCAAACTATACAGACTCTTGTAACAAGGCTAAGCGGGATGTCAAAATTGCCTAAATTATGCGTAAATCGAATCCACACCCATCAAGTCAGTCTGGCAAAATGAAGTCAATAGACCCACAAATAATAATACCAATAAAACAAATAGCAATTAAAACACCCTTCTGACAAATTAAGCAAATGATTATAGAGTGTTATTCATGTTACTTAATATTTTATTATATTCATATCCCATCAGCAAGGTAGGCAAAAAGACTCTTCCGTTCCTTCTCTTTCACCTAAATTTCACGAGACATTGACCGTCGTTTAGTGGAGCTCAGCGCCGCACTTTGAACCCAATGCCGTACGTACTTTATCGGACCATATATGGTAAATATAAAAAAATATATAAACATTCCCCCGATAGGGGATCGAACCATCGACTATAACCAGTGTGTTATTTCCGAACTGCGCCACGAGAGCGTCTGTATAAATAATTTAACTACTCAATATGTGGGGTAAAGTCGTTTCCTCTATTTTGATTGTCGGTTAAACGCAAATATTTTTGGATTTCCTGGAACTAACTTTGGAGTTATATTGCTATGACTAGCTACTTTAACGCTTCTGTAAATTTTAAGATATTTGTATGAAAAGAGAATATATTTGCATATTCTTTTATTTACGTATCATTTGAGGTTATCGTGTGGCTCATTGCTCGGTGTTGAATTTCGTCACTCAACATACATTGTCTGGAATTTGGTACTTAACTCTACATACTCTCTGCCTACTCCGATCAAGTTAAATAAAAAAGACCGCCAGAATCGATAAAATAGAAAAAACAGCATATGAGCGCTGGGACGCTGTCCAAGAAGCGCAGGTTCAAATCTCTTCTAAAAAATAGTATTTTTCTTTCCTAGCTGTGGAATAGTACTTATGAAAAATGATAAAAAATAACATTCCCCATTTCATCAGAATAACGATATCCTTCACAAATGAGTGACGGACATACATACAATCGACACGTGCTCCCCCAGCGTGCTAGCTGGGGCGAGGGCGACGTCGATTATGGCCTAATACACCTCCGCCTACAATATGAGAACTTCCTATTAGTTTTGTTGTTTTTTTTGTTGACATCTGGATTGCCATTGGGGTATGGAATTTGATAAGTATTAATATTGTATTGTTTTTAGGTTCTCGCTGTATCCCGCATACAGCAGGGTAGAGGGAACCTAGAGGGAACACTCCGTTCTGCACTTTTTATCCAATTACCGAGATATTGAGGAAACACTATCTTAAATGTTGCAATAAAAAAAAAACATAATTAAAGCGAGTGAAGCGTGTAATGTTTTCTTTCATGCAGGATTTGAACCTCAAAATCTAGCTCACGCACAAATATGTCCATTTTACCACTGCGGAGTGCCTTAACACTACATTTTCTCTATCTTGCTCTGCCTCCCTTTACAGCGTCAACGTGAAGCTATACATAAAAAATATTTTTAAAATGTCTTGACATTTGAAAAACACTGCTACTACTTTAGGAAATAATGGGTACATTAGCGATCTATATTTAAAATAATAGATGATTATGTCTCGTGACGATTGTTCTATTTGTAGAACTGCGGGCTTCCTGTCTCGTGGGGGATGGCTTAAATGTAAATAGCACTAGCGATCCGCCTGGCGTTGCTCTTGGATTGATTTTTCGAAAATTTATCTTACTAAATTATTATTTCATTTTTACTGCTTGGCTCTCGTGTCGAGGCTAAGCGCGACATTGAGTTCTGCCAAAAGTTGGAAATTGGGGAGTGGAGGTGTCTTAACACCAGGTTTCCTTTGCAAACCCTGGTAGATGCGGGATATAGCATGAAGCAAAAAGAACTTATTAAATCAGTAACACTACGTTTTCGGGATACCTAGACTCGACTTTTAGTCGGATTATCTGTAGGTATATCCCATCCTGACACCTTCAGAAAAAAGGACGATCTGATCTGATGCAGTCTCCCTACCCCCTTACCTTTCTACGCGCATTTATTGAGTTTTTATGATGGATGAATTCGTAAATTTCGTTTACGTGAAGTAGTAGATGAACCATGTAAGTACGTCTCATACTGATTGTGTTGCAAAGGGAGCATGGTTCGCAAATACAGTGTCTCCCAATACCTTTCCTAAAATGGTAGTTGTTAGAATGGCTGCTTGTTTTTTGAGGATTGGTATATCTATTATATTGTTATGGTCATCTATATAGACGAACTTACACAGATATATATCTAAATTCCTTTTTGTCGATACCACAAGAAAAAGAAAAATAAAGATATAAAAAAAACATGCAACTTAAAAAAACTATTTCCTGTATATTTCTATAAGCCTTTCATTACCATGTGGCCTATTCACTTAACCTTGGGGTCCAAACGTGGGGTATCTAATTTCAGCACGAGCTAATAATAAATTATAATACAACTAATTATTTATTATATTATTTATCATAGTCCAGGTGTGATTTGAAATTGTATTTAGTAAAATATTATTCATATTTTCTTATTTCATATTGTTAAATAGTAGCTTGATATTTCTTTTTTTTTAGTTTCGCTCTGTATCTTGTTCATAGCATAATAGTCAGAGGAAACTCGAGAAACTAGTGTTAAGACACTCTGTTCCTATTAGGACGCTTCCGTTCGTGACTTTTCAAGAAATTCTAAAGCTTAGTTTTTAAATGACAAAATTAATCTTAAAGAAAGATTGAAGTTACAACCATCGTCAAAAGTTATATACATTCCACTGTGCCATGACAGTCTCCTTAATAAATTACAATAAAAAAATTATTTACAATTTACCACGGTCCAGGTGTTGTTTAAAGTGAAATAGGGTAACTAATGTTCAATTTGCTGATTTGTTTTGTCTAACGTGACCATATGTTTCATACAGTTACTCTTCTGTGTTTGGAATTGTAAGAATTTTGAAATTTGATAGTTTGTTATGGGTTCAAATACCACAAAAGGATATGTCTGACTGTAAACACGATGGTTGTGGGTTTGATACCCCTTCAAGTTATGTATGTATTTCGTTTTGGTTAGGTAACTTTCTCTACTATCGCAAAAAAAGGTGTATTTTTCATAAATCGGCTTCATAAGATAGAATAGGTCAATTTTTATCTACTTATATAAAAATATTCCTAATAACATAATACCTCCTCAATAAGTTTTTTTTTATTTGTTCTATACATTAGCAATAGAGTAAGGGATAATAAAAACTTTTTATTTAAAACGCTATAACAGAGTAAGCAGAACTAGTTTTAAGATATTCCATTCCCCACTTTCCGCCCAAATTTTAAAAACTTTACTTGTTGAGTGGTGGAAATCAACGGAAAGCTACCAGAGGGAATAAAAATTAAAATATTAAATTTCTCGAGTGGGTATCGAACCCACGGCCGTCGCGTTAGCTGAGTTGTTGTCCAGGTGTTATTTTAAATTATCGATCACTTCCACCCTTACTAACCCTAATATGTTTTTTTTCTGCGTAACATATGGTTGCGTAACAATGTATGTGCTTACATTGTTTATGGATTTTGCGGCACACCAAGGTAACTTGACCGGTTTTACCGATTTTTGGTAAGTAGATTTTGACATAAACTATTTTTTTTGTTTTGTTTTCAACTTCACGCTGTATACTATACATAGCAGGTAAGGCTGAGGGAACCGAATTTTGCAGGCTTTGCGTGCTTAATGGCGGAATTCTACTCCGCGCTTTTGCCACGACACCAGAGCCAAGAAATGACAATATTCAATATTTGATTTCCTCCAGTGGGAATCGAACACCCACTGTCCCGGTTACAGACATACAAATTAATAATTACTAATAGATTTTCTAAAATTATTTGACATGACGATAACTATATCCTGCTTATAAGTAAGTAAAGCGTGTCTCTCACTCGTTTATCACGAGGACTGTAAATCTTTAATAGATTAGACGGGTTATATGAAACGTACGTAATGGCTTCCATTTCGTTAATTTTATGACTTTATATTATAGAAAATGGTGGCGTTTAGTTATGTTGTGACGTGTGTAGTGTGTACACTTGTACAGTATAGTTGCAGGTTGCAGGTTCAAATCTCACAAGTATTTTTTTTATTCCATATAACAAGTTTGACAGACAGAACCTATTGACAGTATACTAAACATTTTCTTTAAGCTCTCGATTTTCATCCAAATTCAAGACATTCGTGATCTTTCTTAATAAGTGAGTTAAGAAATAAAAATAATAAGACCGTTGTGGCAAGAACAGTTCCATCACTCAACACGCAATGCCTCGATAATTTGACGAAAAATGGGGAGCAAGAACATCTTGATGGAAACGGAGATTCTTAACACTAAGTGTCCAGATTCCCGCTTCCTGTTATGAATCCCGCACATAGTGTACTTAATGGGGGATAGACCTTAAAAAAAATATTCCGTTCCATACTTTCTTCTTGACTGATTTGACTGGAATTGAAGTCACAATCTGGCTTATAAGACTACCGCTGCGACACGAGAGCCGATCAAGATCTTTAATAAAGTATTATTACATTTATTAAAAAAAAATATTATTTTTCTTCTTAAAAATATAAAAATAACGAATATTATTATTTTCAAGAGACATTTCAATTTAAACTGCAACGTTAAATTCAAAATGCTATTAAAGCTAAGGATGGAATATCTCACAAGATGACGGGACAAGTGAACGCCACTTTACTGTAACGACGTTCTTGCTCTTAGGAACGACTGTTTTTTAGTCTTAATATCTACTAGCTTTCGTTGCTAATTTATTTTGTATTTTTTTATTTATTTTCAGGCTGTATCCCACATATAGGCAGTGGGAACCTAGTGCTAAGATATTCCATTCTCCATGCTCTCCAAATTTATTAATTGTTATTTGAGTGGCGGAACTCTACGTCACGCTTGATTTACTATAGGAAAATAAATGTTATTGCTTCGATTGGGAATCGAACCCACAAACATTATATTTAACGATGATATGCTGTGTAATGAAAGCTTATTTGGTCTATTTAGTAATATTTCCTAGTAAAGGAAATACAGATAATAATTAACTGATTTCAAAAAGTAAAAAGTTATCAATTTGACTGTATGTTCTTTAATAAATTAAGTTAATTACAACATTCAATCTCTCTATTTTTTTAACTTCATATACTTTTATGGTCTAAAGATAAATTAGATTTATCTTGTTATGCTTCTCTTACAAACAAATAGAAAGTAAAAACAATACTATTCAAAATGAATAGATCTTTGTGTGGCGGCGAAAGTTATTTCAAATGATTGTAATTTAAAGCTCATTAAGGTGATTGCTTTCTAAAACCTAAAGTATTGAGAAGTTACAAAATAGTATGTAAAAACAACATAGGACTTTCTATACAAAACTACATTTGTACACAATGTCTCAAAATTATGTTTGCAAAAATGGAAGGGACTTTACAACGGATTGTCTTTGCTCATCCTGTATGTGAAGTAAATAGGGGAAGCTAAAAAAAATATATTTTTTAAACGAAATGCTGGAGAATTCAATTACTATGCGAAATAATTTAGTCCAGTCAGTTTAGCCAAAACTTCCTTCCGTTTCCGCTCTATATATCCTGCTATGTACGGCACTACGGTACAGTATTAAACAAAATTGAAGAACTCGAAGCTCGATTTAGATGCTTTTTTAAAAATCTACCTTCATGCAAACTTTATAAATACGACCAAATATATGGTTGACATAAATCACCCTCAAGGATCTCTGCATTGAATCTTGAGTAGACTATAGTAAAAAATATAATTTTTTATTTTATTTTATTATTCAAATTTATTGTACATTTTTTCTTCACTAATATTAAATATGAAAATCGAAGCGACGGACACTGTCATAATATGCTATTCCACTCAAAAAGTTTAGACGTTTGTCACTTACATTTTACAGAGGAAATGCAAAGCTAGCAAAAAAGTTAAAAGCTCATCAATTCATTATAAATAAATGTATTTGTATAGCTATTTCGCTTAAGGTGAACAAGTTCCCAATATAAGACCAGTTTCTATAAAAAAATAATGGATATACGATAATGGATAATGTTAAATCTTAATCTGACTGAGGAGAAGGCACTAGCACTACCATGCGGGATAAATGCGGGATAAAGCGTGAAACAGCTTGGTGGAAAACAATATATATCAAATATAAAACTTCAAAACACGCCTTTTAATATTGAATATTTTATATCGTCTGAAAGTCTTTGTTACGGAGTTTGTGGACATGCTGCACAATTTCCAACACAAAGTAGTACTAGACGCTAATGAGGACCTGTTACTAAACTTTTCGCCGCCGGTCCACTTTTATGTGTTTATCTTATACTATTTACAATACCTAAGTACGTGTGACTGTAAACGGTCAGTTGTGGATTCGATTTCCATTCGAATAATGAAATACTTAATATTTTAATTGTCTTGCTCTGGTAACAAAGCATTAAGTTGCGCCATTCAACACTAAACACAGAATTTAACGGAAAGTGGGGAACGGAAGGATCCTCACATTAACGGAATGTCTTAACACTAGGTTTCCTTTTTTGTTCCCTACCCTGCTATGTGCGGAATACAGAGTGAAGCAAAAAAATAGAAACTACTAATAGCAGTAGTAGTATGTGTATTTATTCTCTTTTGAGAATAACTTTGCAAGGCAGATGTTCAAAAACTTAGGTACCAAGTACGCAGTTCAGCATAAATCTTGAGCACTAGACTATTGTCTACTTTGAAATTACAATAGTTGGATCTCTGGACTTAATTAAAACAGCTTTTTGAACTTTAAATTTGTTAGGGAGCTTATTTGTTAGGGACATCATATTAAAAAGTAGTCTCTAAGTGAAGTATTCGTATACTCGTTTGTAGTAGATAGGAACTAAATGTAGGTAAAATTAAAGATCTCGTCTTGTCTAAATAAGTTTGTACAAATCGTACTATAATGAAAAAAAGAGTTTCTCACTTTTCCCGTTCACGTCTCCCGTTTTTCAAGTATTCATATACTCCATTGCTCTCCATCACCACTGAGAGTATGGATCGAACTCACAATCATTTTCCGCCGAACACTTTCCGCCAAATTTTTCGAAGTATTGCGTGTTGAATAGCGGAACTCTACGCCAAGCTTTTACTTCGGTGCCAGAGTAAAGAAATTAAAATATTAATTAAAAATAATCAATTATTCTCTCGAGTAGGGATCGAATCCTCAACCGTAGCGTTATAGTCACGCCCTTGTGCCGCTGCGTCATGACTGCCTCAATAATAGTTCAATACCGCGTTTAAAAAATCAATTAAACACTTCCAAACACTAATAGCAACCGTAACACACAAAAGGTGTGAAAACAATAGAAAAAGAAGTGCTATCAAATGGTACGTTTCCCTCAATACCTACACTAGCAAGTCACAAAAACCTATCGAACTAAAAACTCGCGAGATCCCAGCAAGTGCCGCCGCTGCGCCATACGAGTGTAAACGACTGACTCTCCCGCAGTCAAGTTACTTTCAAAAGCTGGCGCAAAAAGCCGGCGCCCACT
>FAPJ01001832.1:42105-52901 GCA_001485985.1 Heliconius ethilla aerotome | reverse complement strand
AATTAATAATAACATATTTCACGCAGGTGAAGCCGCGGGCGAGCCGCTAGTACTGTATAAAATTAATATAATGGTTTATATAACTTTTAAGTTGGCCGTTGGAGCAGACCTAATGCGGAAGACTTGTCACAATTACACCGTAGCGAGGCCCAGCTTTGGCTTTGTCTTCGCCAGTTACTACTGGAGCCTCGTCTACAACATTACTATACTATAGATGAATGCCGACGTTCGGCTTTTTGTACGGTAAGTTAATAATATATAAAATTATTATGTACCTACTGTGTTTGTGCTTATATTTCTTTATTACATTTATATATTTCCTTTGTATCTAAGGTAGAGTTAAATTTTAAAAGTATTGTTTTTATAGACAGGTTCGTGTTTTTTTTACATAAGAGAAACAAAGAGAACTCCGTTCTCCATTTTCCATCCGAATTCCTGACTAGAGGCGGCGGCTCTCAATATTTTCTATTATGATGACGTAATCTGTTAATAATATTAATTTATAAAATATAATTGAATTGGGCCGCCATGGATCAGTGTTTGACTGTGAACGCGACGGTTCTGGTTTAAATTTCAACTCGGAATAATGAAATCTCCGCCAGCCTCCAGTTAGGCAAGGCTGTGCTATTTGCGAGATACAGCGTGAATCTAAAAATTATAATTATGTAATAATTCTAAATTAGCTCCAAGCAAAACTAACGGACGATACGTTGGACCAAGTCCCGCCGTTGGGGGATTTAAAAATGTTTCTGTGCCGCCTCGCCGTCGGGGACTACTCCAGCTTGCACAACAAAACTAACGGTGTGAAGAACCCAGGGTGTACGCTCATTGAAATTGTGCCGCACGTTAGTGTTAATGTATTACTTTTTTTTTGTATTTTAAGAGGTTTAGGATTTTTAATCTTAATGGTGGATTTCCATTATAATTTCTTCTTACTAATAGGACTGAATTCCATAGCCCATTACCCATAACGCGTATTGAAACAGATTCTTAAGTATTTAGAAATTTTAAAATACAAATTACCGGCCATAAGTCAATTTTCTATACTTGAACAGTTTGCAGAATATTTCAAATTGTATAAAATAATCACCTTTTTAGATAAAAGATAAATACCTGAAGGAAATTAACAAACGCACAAAGTCAATTGCTAAGTCCCAATTGCAACATTTCAAAATGGACGGATCGGAAGATTCCAGAAATATGGCGAAGAAACTTCTAGAATCTTATACTAGTGATGCCGCTTTGGCTTTAGATAGCGGTGGTGCGAAATGCGCTAAGTGCGGAGAGAGAGCTAGTAAGAAGTGTTCTAGATGCAAGACAGAGTGGTACTGTGGCAGGTATAGTATATATCGATGATCCTTATGTAAGGTGTCGAAAGCGAAAAGTGTTTTTATTGCTCTTTTAGAATACTAGGAAGTGTTGTTTTAATTATTTTTTAATTTTAAAAAAATAGTTATGCGTATTTTAAATGGGTATATAATCGAAAATTACTCTTGTTAGTAGTGCAATAAAAGATACTTGCAATTTTCCACTTATAATAGATAGATAATACACAGTCATGTACTAGAGATGTTGATGAAAGACTAATTCTATATTGTAATAATAATAATCGCCGCCATTTTAACTAATTTATATTATGGTGAAATGAAAATCAAATGTTAACCACAACCAAAAAATATTTCGAGGCATAGTTCACAAACCAAAAAAATATTATTATTATTAAAATATATATTAAATTACTTTTTGTAAATGGTTGATGTGTCATAATTTTATTGTACCAAGTTCTCGTTATCTTAAAAATGTTAGAAATGCAATACTAGTTAAACAAGATGGCGGTGATCGACGTATGCAAATGTCTATTGTCAAATATACTAATTTTTATATTAATTCACAAATATTAGTGCTTGTTCCTAATTTGTAAGTTAAAAGTGTCTAAAAAATATAAATTCTGTTGTAGTTATTTTGTTAATAGTATATATTTTTTCCTTTGTTTACTACAAACATGGTAACAAATTCATTATGATACTAAAACTAAATTTATTTCACATTTCTAGGGAATGTCAAGTTCAACAATGGCCAAAGCACAAGGAAATTTGTGATCAATTTGCAAAATTATGTATTTAGTTTAATGTTGCGTAACAACTACTCATTAAAGGTTTGTAATTTAATAAAAAACTTGACAATTTTTTTGGCTTTTATTATTTTAAGACATTACACCTAAGGATTAGCTCGACGACTTCAAATAGTCTTTAAGCACATCCAGCGCTGGTGTCTCCTCACCAAAGTCCTAAAGAACAAAATAATTGTGTATTAATTAAACAGTAGTATCTCATTTACTTATGGTAACATGGTACATAGCAGCATAGCCTCTGATTGTAAGCACAATGGCTCTAAATTTGTTTCCCACATAGGGAAACAAATTATCATTCCCAATCATCTTTTTTTCATTTCTTCAATTAGGTAATAAGATAAATGTTGAGTTCTACCATATTGTATACCATACCATATCTTAACACTAATTTTCTCTGCATACCCTGCTGTATGTGAAATCCAGAGTAATGCCAGAAAATATTACATTTATAAAAAATGTATGAGTGATAGGAAAGTTGCCTGTGCAATGGCACAACACCATAGGGTCACTCAAATTAATTTAGCGCTGAAATATTTATCACTATCATACCAAAATGGAATGATAGTGTTCGTGCTAAGCGCAAAAAACATTGAATAAATAGGGTTATAACAATTTTAAATTTGTATTTTCTACATTAAATGCTATATAAAAAAATATCTTAGGCTTACCATTAAGCCTTTACATAGTTATCAAACTATATCTTAATGAAATGCCTTCAACTTTTCATACATTTTTCTTTTCTTTTTAAACATCTTAATTTATTGTCATCCAAATAATGTTATTGATGTAAAAGATATTTCTATAAAAAAGTTGAGCAAACACTCACTTTGATTACTACACAAGAGCAACCAACAATTTTCCGGGCCTTGCCGTCTTTGTCGATTTTACATAAACCAGCCCATTCACCAAGTTTCTTGTTGTTATCCACCTGCAGGATAAAAATATATTTTGGAGAAGCTCTAATTTATATCAAAATAATATCTCAAAAATAAAAGGACAAACACATTTACCATGAAAATAGATAGTATACATAAGCGGGTGCACAGAAAATAAACAGAGAACTTAAAATCAAGACACTATATTCTTTACTTTTCTCCTGAATCTAGATACTTTGTGGTATATCAACATCAAAATGGGAAATGACAAAACCCAGTGGGATTTTAACCTAAGATGTCTAGATAGACCCTTCATAGATAGATCCAGTTCTATTACACCACAATGGTCTTAGTTAATAAATATTACCAAAAATTAATTATTATTTATCTGACATTATTATTAAAAAAATGTCTGAATGCTAGGAAAGTTGACTCATCATGATGAGAGTCACCATAGGGGCACACATTTAATATTTGCTCCTTAGGCCTCTTCTGCTATAGAGACAGGGAGGCTCGTGCGGAGCAATGTAAAGAAAAAAAGACTTCTCAAATATTTGCAACTACTACTAACAAAGTTAAAAAAACGCCATGGAAAACTAAATTTTCAATGTTATTTTTGTCAATTTGTTTTTTGTACTTTTTGATTAAAAATAAAGAATTAATATTTATTTTAAAACATTTCAGACAATATTACCTTCACAAGTGGGATCTGGTGCTCATTGCATAGGGCTTGTACAAGTTTCTTGTATGCAGCTTCATCACAGTTTTCTGCTAACACACAGAGTACAGCTTGTCTCCTATTTTGTAAAAAATAATATCATTTAAACAATGTTATTAATTTTACAAGGCTAATGTGGCATGGAAATAATAGTAGGTCGAGTCTCTCTGGTTTCAAAACAAAATGTCTATGGAACGCAGCAAGGCAGCAGAGCCCCTGCTTTTAAATAAGATGTATGTAACTGAATGATTTTATGTTCATCCTCAATTTTTAACACAGTAAATTATTTTTGTAGCATACTTGGGAGGCCACACCTCTTAGAATAAAAGATGTGGTACTATGTGTATGCATTTATATTGGCTAAAGAGTTGATCCACCCATTTTAAACATAACTAGATATTTCCATTTTGCATGTGTCTAGAACAGACATATACAAAATGAATATTTTATGAAGAACTTTAGCCATAAAAATTTTATCTAATTATCTGCTATCTTAGTATTTGTTAAAATTGTTGAAATATAGGCTTTTAACCTATACTAAGTTATGACCATTTGAACACAAAAGAAGCATTTGAACTAAGAATAAATTGGTTAAAAATAGCATAGGAATTAATACAATTACTACTATGGGTTTTATTTAATAGCTTTATTCTTTCATAATTTGGAATATTTAACTAGAGGATTATTGCCAAAAGAAAAAAATATCTTACTTGTCGAGAGCTTTGGCGGCTTCGTGAAGACCATGGACGAGTCCACCGTGGATTAAAGCAGTTTTCAATACTTCTTGAAGTGCAGTATTGACGTCCATAGCACCACCGCTCAAGACGGGGTTGTTGGGAATTTCACTGTTATACATAAAGCATTTTTAAATAAGTAAAACTATTAAGAGTTAAAATATAGAGAATTCAAGGATTAGGAACTAACTGATTTAATAAAATTCTTTTTGTACCGTCTCGAGAAAATAACACGAGTTTATACTATACTTTCTAGGTTATGTTGTCATGTTTATAAAAGCATTTTCTGTGCAAAAGGTAAAGTCTTTAGATAAATTTATATGTTCATTAAAACAATTAGTAATATAAAATAAATAATAATTAAGTCTATATACAAGTAAACAAAACAACACTTACACATCGACATCGGCCATGGTTTATAACGTTTTGCAAACCTGAAATATAGCATAAAATAGATTGAATGACTCCTTAACATAATGGCACAATACAAAGAAATGTTAAAATTATAAAGATAACTTAAAATTAAACAGATTTTTCAAATACTATCTAAAACTAATTTGACACTTTACCTTGCGCACCGCAAAAAGACTAGAGTTGCCATAATTATGATATAAGTTGACTTTTCAATTAATGTTACCAGTTATAAATGAAATATAGACGTTAAATTGTTATTTAAAATATATCTGTGGCACTTAGAGTATTTTAAAAATATTTTCCTAGTGTCATTTAACATTTGATGTTTGTGTGTTTTTACTTTTACTTATACATGTTTTATCAAAGTAATAAATCGTTGAATTTTTTCTCTTATACATTCTTATAATTTAAGTTCATGCGAAATGTAGTCCGTTCAATAAACATAAATGGCACGGTCTTCTGATATTTTTTTTATCGCTGAATACATTAAAAACGTGTTATATTTTGCGACAGTGCGGCAAGGCAAAATACTTAAAGATACAAATAACACTCATTATTTTTCAATAGATAATGATTTAATTTACGAAAACTATTATTCTGATTTTGGACCGCTAAACTTGAGTTGTGTTTACAAATATTGTAAAATTCTCAATGAAAAATTACAACTTTATTTGAATAAGCAGTGTATCGTACACTATACATCCAATGATCCAAAAAAGAAAACCAATGCTGCCTTTCTTTTAGGATGCTATGGAGTTTTGTATTTAAGTTTGACTCCAAAAGATGCTTTAAAACCGTTGATGACTCACGGACAAAGTTACAGGTGACGGGTTCCTATATATTTCTCTTTATAAGCAAAGTCTTAGTATTTTTATTGAGCTTATAATTAAGCTCAATTTTATTCAATTCAATAATTAAACTCAATTAGTTCTAATGAACTATCATTGAATCTAAATTTAATTCAAATATTATGTCATTTGTAGACCATTTCAAGATGCCACACACGGTGATTCAATATACACTATTTCTTTGATCGACTGCCTGCAAGGCTTAGCGAAAGCACGTGATTTGAAATTCTTCAATTTTCAAGATTTTAATTATGATGAATATGATAGATTAAATAAGATTCAAGGTGGTGATCTAAATTGGATCATACCCGGTATTTTTTATCTCAATTCATATTCACTTTAAAGCTTGAGGTAGTAAATAACCCGTTAAAATGTTAATTTTCGTATAGGTAAATTCCTTGCGTTTATTGGACCTGTGGATTGTAGATTAGCCTTATACCATCCACCTGAGATGTATATTGATTATTTCCTAGAAAATAATGTTAAAAGTGTCATTAGACTTAACAAAAGACTTTACGACGGAAATGTGTAAGTAAATCAGACAATTATTTTCTGTTTCATATTTCACAAAAAGTTAAGAAAATTTAATTATACATATTCACGTTTTAGATTTACCAACATGGGAATAAATCATTATAATTTGTTTTTTCCTGATGGATCCTGTCCACCAAGACATATATTACTTAAATTTTTACAAATAAGTGAAGAATCAGATGGGGCAATAGCTGTTCATTGCAAGGTTGCGAATTCCTTACAGTTTTTCTCTCTACAGTAAATAAGTTAAGCTTAAATACACTTTCCAGCACAAATCGGTTTTTAGCTTACATTTACAAATTATTTTTTGAGAACCTTAAATAACGTATTGTTTAACAACAATTCTTTAGGCAGGTTTAGGTAGAACTGGTTCATTGATTGGCTGCTTTTTGATTAAGCATTATCGTATGACTGCTCATGAGGCTATCGCTTGGATGAGAATATGCAGACCTGGCTCTGTTATAGGACATCAACAGGTAAATAGTAGTGTACAATTAATGATGGTTCTATATTAATATTATTTTTGAAAAAATATTTCTTATAGGTCTGGCTTGAAGAACTTGAAGCTTGGTTGACGAAACAGGGAAATTTATATAGGCACGTAAAACATGCGATTTCATAAATTTTAAAAGAGTTATATTTTTAATTATGTGAAATCTAATAACCATCGATTTATACACCAGGCGAAACACTTTTCAAGATATCGATAAGTTGCCATTTCATGAATTTGGAGTTTATTCTTATACTGAAAAATCTCGCAAGTATAGCCCAGTGGTTATCAATAAACTACCGTCACCATCCCCACCAATGCAGATAGTGGTTCATCCAGAAAGTTTTAGCCAAATAAGGCCACAAGCTTCCAGAATCAGAGAAGGTAAGATCAACTTCTGAAGAAGAGAACGTTAATATTTCTAAGATTCCTAATAATAAAGAAAAATGTGTAACGTATTGCCAACTAACATCATAACGAAGTCATTTATATTATTATATATTTTTATTTTTAAAAATTTCTTTTTAATATTTAGATAATGAATCCGAAAATGATGAGTACTTTCTAGCATCATGCGACTTAACGATAGAATCTAAAGAGCCAATGACTCAAATGAAAGGTTGTGTGATAAAAGATAGTATATCTGAAGAAGTTACTTTTAGTGAAGAATCTGAAGTAAATGTTTCATTATGGAGAAAGTATTTATGTTGTAAGCCTTGTAAGAAAAATATTAACGACAAGTTGTGGTGGTTGGCAGTACGTTGCGCAAAAATAACTCCCAAACGATGTCATACTAATAGCTGTTGTATTTTTTTTGACTTGGTTAGTATTTTTTTCTGCTAGTTATTTTTAAATCAAAGGATCTAAATTAAATTATGAATAATTAAAATTATTTAATGGTCCTTAAGAGTTTTTAACAAACTTAGTTTAATTTCCTTTTGAGGTAGCTCCTAGTAAGACGACCGAAAGCGACCGCGTCAACAGAGAGGGCAAGATGAATTATGGTCAGAAACTTCTTCAAAAAAGGTTACTATTATTATAAAATTAGGTTTTTTAGAATTTATAAATTAATTGTTATTATTTTGTTACATACAAATATGTGATGATGTTTCAGTAATATTGCCGAAACTAATTATCTCCGACGGGGTAGCGGTGAATCTCGAAATTTACGGTCAACTTCAAGATGTAATACGACCAGATCACAAGGACGTCCTACTATAAATTCAAATGTTCGTATACCATTACATAGGTACCTATCTAGTTTTATAAAACTAAAAGTTAAATTGAACATATAAAGGAGTATGAAATAGTTTAATAGATTAAAATATCCGCTCTTGGTCAAAAAATAAATAAAAATTATTACAATCGATTATGTAATCGAATGAAAATCGATGGGAGAATTTTAAGGGAATAAGGTTTTGCTAACCTTAGCTTAATTAAAATTGTTATATTTTAAACATAACATAAGAAGTCTTTGATAGAAAGTTAGAAACACCATATTAAAAGAACAGAACAGTGTGCTATCCTATACAAGTCAACTAAGCTGCCTTACTAAAATAATTATTTTTTACTTTAAGGATAACGTAAAAATTTCTGGATATATACCTAGTGGTCCATTTAGATCAAACCAAACAGCTGCTAAGCTGCCTTACTAAAATAATTATTTTTTACTTTAAGGATAACGTAAAAATTTCTGGATATATACCTAGTGGTCCATTTAGATCAAACCAAACAGCACCATTGGCTAAAACATTAGATGATGCCAAGGTAAAATATCTATTGCTATTTTATAAAATACAAAATAAAAAAAATCGTAAGAAATAGGATTCTCTTATTCTAATTTTTGTTTACTTGAAGGAAATAAATATTTATACTATTTTTAGAATTTATTGTTAAGAAGCACTCATTACAAAGAAGCAGAAAAGCACAATTTGAGTTCTTCTATTACTATTAAGCCACATTATAGTAATATTAGCAATCGTAAAACATGCGATAACATAACAAGAGTAGTACCTACAACTTTTACTTCAGGTCAGGTCATTTTAATAGATTCTTTGAAGCTTTTTCTTATATGATTTTATTAGTACTATAATTCCACTTTCCAATACGATTTTAATACATGCCAAAATTACTAATAATGACGTACTTATCACCGTATCTATATTAAATTCAAAGAGTATTGACTAATCATTAAGTATAATGAGATTTCTTAAATATAGTTTAGTAGTTCATATTAAGTTCATTGTTTATAACAAAATAAATTAAGAAAATAAAATAATTTAGGGCCTCGAGATTCATTAATACCAAAGCAACGCCGGCGTTTAGGACGAAGTCCCAGTCCTATTCCCATTCGAACGATGGAAACATCTCGTGCCACAAACACGCCGACACCAGATGAAATAATACACAAAAGAGATTCTAAATCTGGTTTAAGAAAAGCACTTTCAAGACTACAGTGTACGTATTCTTTTTTTTAATTACAAATAAAAGATAATAAAATTTGCTGTTGATTGTCGTAGATACAATTATTCGTAAATGAACAATTTTCGAGAAATTTTCCTCGCTAAATAGAAATACTGGCAACTTTTTTAAGAGTGACATTTGATATTTGACAGTTTAGTATTTATAATATCAATTGTCAAATTTCAAATAACCTCTTGTGCGGAATTTTTAAATATTTGTGTTTATCTTGTTAAGATGTCTTAAAAATATATTTTAAAAAATACCTTAAAGACACTAACGCCACCTAAGATGGGTGCTTTAGTAAGCAAAGCTTTGCGTCCCATTAAATCTTTTAATATTGAGAATCGAGCCCATCAAGTGATTTCGAAAGAAAAGCCTGATGTAGCACCAAGTTATCCATCTACCATAGAAGAATTGAAAAGAATAAAAGAAATTGACCCTAACATTGACGAAAAATTTGATAAAAAAAATGTATCACTTGATCAAAGGCTTAAAGAAGTTTATGTAACATCTTTCGGAAGGCCTGAAGACGACGTGACGAAAGAAATAAAAAATCAAAATGTAGATCGACCATTACCTCAAAATCGTTCATTGGTTCCGGACTTCGACTTTGGCTTAAAAGAACCAGATAAAGTTCCATATGGAAAAACAACCCTCAGACAGGCAATTGATTTCATTTCTTCGCACCAAGTAAATCCGACTGAAGTAACAGCAGCAAAAATTGCTCATGAATATAATATGAAAGTGGAAGATGTAGAAAACATATTGAAATATTTTAAAACTTATGAAGTTTATTTACCAGCCACTAAGAAAACTCCTGCTATGTTTGCCGGGCCATCTGAGTTAAGAAAGAGAATGCAAGGCAATGATGCACATGCCATTGAAGAAAAAAAAGATACTTCAGAAGAAAAAGAGCCCCAAAAAAATTTATCATAAATGAAGGAATTTTAGTTAATTTGTAAATTACCTCAGTTGTTTTTTTATTTATAGGCAAAGCTTATTCTTTATGAAATGAAATTTAAATGGTTGTTTCAAATCTAGCCACAAATCTTCATATATATAAGTATATTATAAAGTAGTTGATTATTCAGTTATATAAGTATCTATTTAAAATATGTGATCTAGTTGTAGATAAAAAAGTTATATTTACTAAGGTGTTTTTATTAATTATTGTTATAACACTTTATATTTCAGTATATTTCGCAGAATTTATCACTCAGCCATGTAGTGATTAAACCCATAACCATCAAATGCTAGGCATATAGAGAGGATATTATTTAGTTTGAAATAAAACAGTAATTTTAATATTTTTTTATAGTTAAAATATTTTTCAATATATTTATTTCAAAACTTTACTGCATATAACTGCAGTAATAGAGGTGAAATTAATGGTATTTTTTTGTAATACATATTATTATATGACAATTTAAAAAAAAAATATAAATATTTTATTACATCATGTTTCTTTTGACATTTTGTTAATAATTGAAATATATCCTTAGGTCATATCACATTCACATATTCCTTATATTTACGTATTAGTAATTTTAAGCACTTACCTACTGTTCTATTATCTATATATATAAAAG
>FAPJ01001832.1:11729-39784 GCA_001485985.1 Heliconius ethilla aerotome | reverse complement strand
AAAAACCTTTTAAACTACAAAAACACAGACAAAAAGATTGAAATAGAAAAAAGTTATAGTTGCAGGTATAGTTTGCAGGTTGAGCTTTACATTTCTTTGAGTGATTATAAAGGTAGAGCCAGAAAAAACTTTTCAAAACTAAAGTTCATTTATTTTTTAGCTTCACACGTTGTATCTTGCATATAGTAGGCGGAACCTGGGACCTCAGGTTCCCAGAAGACACTCAGTTTCCCACGCGTAGTCTTATTTTTGAGACATTGTGTATTAAGTAATTAAACCCAAACCCTTTGTCTTATGAAATGAAATAAAAAAATCCCTTCCCCCGAGTGGAAATCGAAGCCACAACAGTCGATGTTCTAACCGACCGGCTAAGGATATTCATTTAAAAATAATACACCAAGTCCTTTTTATAAACATTTAATAAATTTAATCTTATAAATAAATGTCTACGATAAACCAGGGTCAGGGGGCGGTGGTGCCATACAATTGCCGTCAGGGTATCTCTTCTTAAATGCAGCTATCAGCTCCGGATCAACCAAACGAACCCCATCCACTTGATTACCAAGCGTTATCCAATTAGGCTGAACATTATGGGGTCGACCGAATAATTCAATTTTCCTTGTCCCGGGACTCAATCTTTCAATAATACCGTATATTTCATCTGGTTTGTGCGAAGTGGCGCGTACTTCAGCTACTATAACGTCACAGTCTAAGCCTCGGTTCAAATTTTCCGGGTTTCCCTTCATTCCAACTAAGCAATGCTCTTTACCGTGATTCAGCCAATGACCGGTGCGTCCTGTCCTTATAATCCTTTGTAACTGATTAGTTTTGACCCAAATAAGTTCGTCTACACGCTCATAACCCCACAACTTTAAACACTCGCGACCTAATTCCATAGCTCGTCCGGTCACCCATAGAAAAATTAGACCATTGTCTTGTAACTGAGGAACACCGAGACATCTCATCTCGTCATCAGACATGGTACCGTAGGGTAGCTCCATATGTATATCCCATGGTGGGTCGGCCATTATAACCGCGAATTTACCTAAAAACGTCATATCCAGATATCTCAAATCGCATTGAATCCACTGTGGGGGAGTCAAAGTCAGGACGCCATCAGGTTTTGATACAACATTTGTGCCATTTGGTGCCGATTTCTGTATAGACTCAGTGGTTAACTTCGCACTTATATTAGGATCCGCATTGTCGACTTCATAATGTACGTATTTACAACTGTCCATGTGAAAACAAGTGTTCAAAAAGGAACAATCTCCTAAACTTTCGTCGGTGTGACTCTGTATAATCTTCTTGAAGTGAAGTTTTTTACATGTGTACGTCGCGTCCGGTTTGACGCCATCTTGAGATTTGAACGCGCGGACGCACTCAGCGCGTGTGCCTTGCGGACAGAACTCCATTACTTGGGCACCTGATGTATGAAAAATATCAAATGACCAATAAAAATATATTTCAACAGTTTTTTTATGTTACTTAAAACAGAGCAGAAGATAAATATTTTGAAACATACAACATTTTTAATATAGCAGGAGTCAAATTTGCACCTCAGGGAAATCCAAGCTTAGTGCTCTAACCAATTAAGCTATATATTTTTATTATTAGATGTAGAAAAATCCAATAAGGAAATTGAGAATATCATGTGTGAGGAGAATATAAAGTAAGAATTGCTTTAAAATGAAAAAAATAAATAGTTTCCTTTTAAAAATCTTTTTTTTTGATGACTATTGCAACAAACAAAGCAAATGATGGTTAGGAAGTTTATCAATGATGGGATGAAGCCCCTCGTTTTTTACAATAACAACAGATATAAAGCTATACTATTTCCACTTAAATAATAAAAAAAATATAATGTAAACATTTGAATTAAAGCGCTTTTATTACCTCCTTGACTTTTAAATTTATCAGCCAGTGACTTCTCTTTTGCCGTGGGTTTGCTCAACAAATCCATAATTTCTTCGCCTACTCTTTTTACGGCTTTCTCACGACTTGATGGCATTGCCAACAATGACTAAAAGATAAAACAATTAAATATACTGAACAATTAAAATAAAACAATTAAATATACTGTCTTATGCATAAGACAATTATGATATATTATAATTATTTATTAAATAAATAGAGGAGTAAACAGCAATCTGTTTACTTAGAAAAAACCAGAATGTTGCTGTAATTGCTTTTTATGGGTTTTATAGGTAATTATTTAAAAAAATATATCCCCTATTGATTAGATAATACAAAGTAAAAAAATACCATTATATCTGTGTCATCTTTCCCAGTTTTCTTTTCGTCTGTTGTAGATTTCAAGACTTTAGGATTTGGACCTTCTTCCACATAAATATTTCCTTTAAAAAAGAATGTTCTATGTAACGAAAAAAATATTTTAGATATAACATAAGTTAAATTACACAAATTAAATTTAACATTTAATTTTTTATAAAATTTATTTTATTTAACAACATAAATAACATATAAAAGAATTTCATCTTGTTCAATAAGCTTAGTGGCCAAAGGCCTTGGAATGTTTCCAACAGGATCAATTCCAACAAGATTTTATTTTATTTCTCTGTATTCTGCAGACAACAGGGTAGGATTAAAAGGATTAAGGATTTCGCATTACACTGCATTCCTCACATTTATTTTCACAATTTATTTGAGACCTTGCATGTTGAGTGGCAGAACTCTATGCCATGTTTTTGCATATTACCAGATCAAGGAAATAAAAAATATAAAATATTTAATTTCTCCGAGTGGGAACCCGCGACCAACGTGTTTACAGTCACATGCAGAGCCACTGCACAAGCCATAAAAATGTTGTATATTTTCTAAAATATTATGTTTCCGTTTTCTAAATGTGGAATAACAATTCAAAAAAGAATTAATAAATATATTTGCAGTAATTGTTATGAAAAGGAAAGGAACAACAAGGAAAATAAAATATTTTTTGTAAATTTTAATACCTTTTCTTTTAACACTGGTGGACTGTTCCTCCATTAATGCCGCTAGAACTGCCGCCAATCTTACAGATTCAGCGCTCACCACTTCAATAGTAGCATCTGTTGTGTTTTCTGTTCTTTCTGTGATACTGTAAGTTTGAATATTAATATAATCTCAATACAGTATAAGAATTGGATTGGAGTCAATTGTCATTATGGCTCTACTGACCCATAATACCAGATAGACTTTTCTACAGATGAATGTATGATGGTTTTGAGTTTGATCCCAACATCCAGAAATTAATTATTTTCATTCCTTACCCTGCAAAAGTACTGTATCATGCAATGCTTCCTTCCAAAAATCTAATAATGGAATTGGTTGACACTAAGTTTTTTCTCTATGTATCAATCTGATATGGCATATTAAGATTTGTCTAATAAATTGAAATCCTCAGGGGTATGTATACATAACAGTTTTCTTAACTAACATTCATTATAACATTAAATAATGGAGAGCTACATATATTATAATATAGCTCTCCATTATTTATTTAAATAACTTAGTTCAAGTTAAATATTGCAATAAAGTGTAAATTTTTCTGAATTGATAGAACATGGGTGATTTATTTACTTATTTATCTCACTTTCTCATCTTAATACAAAAAAATATATATATTATATAATGTAATATACTTTAATTTAGTTTTTTTATTTAATCTGGGTTTTATCATTGCTATGTCATGTGTGCACAGTTACTTTTATTTACTACTTCATTCTATACAAAATATAGTTACATAAAGTACAGTAAAAAACAAAATCCAATACTCACGTAATAAGCTTTTGTGTAGCAAATTTTTGTAATAAGCTTGCAACAATTCCTGTATCAACATCTCCTAGACCAGGCATTAAGGCACTGGCTGTAGCTGGTAATTGTAGTTGCATATCTGATAATACTTGAAGTAATCTGACCTCTAAAGAAGCTGATGGGACTGTTTTCGTTTTTTCTACAGAAACTTGAGCTTAAAATAGAAAAAAGGTATTTATATGATATTTACTTTTACATTTATAGTAAGAAGAAATGGTTATATTCTTACTATCATTTTTTGATAATACCGCACTCGCGGTTGCCCTTTCTTTTCCACTAGTAGAAGAAATAGGAGAACCTTCACTCTTATCACTTAATGTAGCACCAAGTATGTTCTGCCGCTCTTTTTTTCTCTTTTCTAATTTTTCTCTTAAGCTGTTCCTTTTACTTTTGACGGCTTGAATTTCTTCCCATGCGTCTGACATGGTTTGTTTTTATATGCTACACCGGTGTCTTAAATATACAACATACGTAAGGCTTATTTAGCTAATTATTTACACATTTTAATAATCTATATAAGTAATATGAAGCCATCTGAACTTATTTAAGTAGCAACGATTAACAATTTAATATTTCTATATTAAAACTACAATGATATAAATAACCACAACAATAAAAAGAATAATTGACATTGACAATATACACCAAGTGTATATTGTCAATGTCTTAATTATTAACGGGTGAGCACAGTTTATTGAAAAACGTTACAGATAAAATAATATTGCATACAATTTTTTTGTATACGGTACCTTAAAATTGGATAAAACAGTTTTAGAATTAAAGATAAAAGCTTCCAACTTTAAATATATAACAATCGATATTTCAATAAGCTTCCCTTAACAGTTAATAGTGTTTGTTTTATTTAATCCATTTCATAATCAACAAGTTATATCAATTTAATAATTTCTGTACAAACCTTCGCTTTTCTATCCACCTACGCATCTAATCACCCCATATATATCCATATCTATTCACTGCTATAATGTCTCTCATTCACACCAAATATTATCAATAAACTTAAATCACAATTGTACTAACCGGCACACTTAGCTTGTTTATTATTTATCATAGTATACGAAACCAATATTTTACTACTGAACTCAATTTTAACAATATAAAAAATAAACAACTTCTTCGGAGCACAAATAACCGCAGTTCAATTAACGACATTGAAACATATTTTATTTTAACTTTACGTCAAAATTAGGATCATCCAGTAAATAATAATTTTGTGTTTTCAATAAAAATAAATTAAATTGTAAATCTTTTATATTTAACTTAAGATGACCAAAAATCCTGGTTGTGTCTATTCATACCGTGATTTCTATTTACCCGTTTCCTTTTAAGATTCTCATTGTTTTATTTATATCCTATTTATATGACATATCCGCAATCCATACCACATGTTAGATCAAAATCAAAACAGAAATAAATAATATAGTAACAAATTAAATTAAAGTAATAAAAAAACCTTTTGCTGATTAACACAGTTTCAATACCATTTTATATAAATTAACTGTAATAATTTGTTAAATTTAATAATTGTTTTTTAAAGTTTTAAGAACAAGATTAAGATTTTCGTACATTGACTTAAAATGGGTGATAACATAGAAGATAGTAAAAAAGTACCTATGACTGAAGAAGAGAGGCTAACGCTTTGTAAAAAATTAGATCAAGAACTAGATGATTTTATAGATGGTTTAGAAAAGAAAACATACACAGATGGGTGGACAGAAGAAAATTGGGAGGTATAAATATTTTTTGAGCTTCACGTTGTATCCTGCATTTACAGTTAGGCAAATTACTCAAGACTACTAACTAGAATTTTTTTAATTTATATATTTTAGAGGCACTAAGGGACTACCTGGCAGTAACTGCAGTGGTAGAAATGAACTGGTAAAAAACACAATTGTGTTTTTTTCACTGTGTTAAATTTATCTTAAGCATTAGGTTAAGCTTTACATTAGGTTATCTTCACCCTAGGTAGTAGTACCCTTACCTGTACCTTTACCTATACCCCTTTAAAGAATAATAAAATTTAAATAAATTGCGCTTAAATATTTCATACAGGAAGAAATGGACAAACATCCATTTTTTATGAAAAATAACCCTGCAGATGGAGAACTATCTCCATTGGCAGAAGGCTTGGCAAAGCTTAAGTATGATCCAAATGAGAACACCTCAGAAGAGTTAGCAAACAATTACAAAGAAGATGGAAATTTCAATTTTAAACACAAAAATTATAGATTGGCTATAATGGGGTAATTATTAAACAATTTTTAAATATAATTTTAAAGTATGTATTTAAAATTTTATTTTATGGATTTAGTTAAATAAAATAGAACAAGATATTTAAAAATAAGGGCCATTGTGGTAATATTCTCTCGAGAGAGTTTTATTGTCTTGCTCTGGTGAGACAAAGTGTACATCAAATTCCAACACTAAACATGTAAACTTGTATTAAGGCTGAAAGCAGAGCATGATGTCTTGACTGTGGACTCACTCTGCCTATCCTATTATGTTCAGAATAAATTATAAAACAGAAAAAACTATTCAAAATATTGTAAATATTTTCTAAGTGGTGCACCACATGGAAACAGTCCTTTATGTTTCCATCCTGTTACATTAAAATATTGTTTGCTAAAATATTTTTCTATTCTTAACATGAAATAGTACCTAATGTTTAAAATAGTCAAAACATATCTTTTCAGGTACACAGAAGGAATTAAAGTTAAATGTGATGATGATGAAATAAACGCTAGTTTGTATAACAACCGAGCAGCGGCACACTGGTATTTAAAGAATTATCAGTCTGCACTACTTGATAGTGAGAGAGCACTGACATTTGATCCAAAGCACACAAAAGCTAAAATAAGAGCAGCCAAGTCAGCCTTAGAAGCTGGGAAATATGATTCATGTATTGAACATTGTAAAAAATTGTTAAAAGAGAATAGTAGTAAAGAAATTACAGAATTATTAAATAATGCAAAGAAAAAAAAGATGATGAAAGAGCGAGATGAAAGAAAAAAGCAGCGAGCTAATACAAAAATAGAAGAACAGAAAGAAGAATTAATAAAAGCAATAATACAAAGAGGTATTAAAGTGTCAAAGTGTGATGATGAGGAAGACTTAGATTTGTCTAAACTCGAACCTATGCTGCCTGGCGCTCAAGACTCTATGGTTCACATAGATAATGAAGTTTTAATATGGCCAGTGCTGCTTTTATACCCAGAATATCAAATGACAGATTTCGTTAAAGGTTGTCCAGAAAGTGTTCCCTTAATACATCAATTAGAACAACTTTTCCCAGCTCCTTGGGATGAAGAAAATAAATACGAAATTAATAATATTAATGTGTATTTCGAAGGATATGATAAAATGCCACATATTATAGATGCAACTAAAAACTTAGGAGATATTTTGGTGACAAAATATTTTGAGCTAAAAGCTGGTACTCCGGCATTTTTTGTTTTGCCACGGGGTAGTCAAGTTGAGAGAAGGTTTTTAGAAAGTTACCTATGAAATACATATAGTTTACATTTACAAATAATATTTTATTAAGATTACAATTTGTAAATAAAGTTATATTTATGTTTTTCTTCTTGTGTTTTTATAAAATACTAAACTAAATATATTTATTCAATTTGTTTGATAGTATGTTAGGGAATTCTTCTCTCTTCTTTATCTTTCAATACATTACGTGTTGAGTGGCGGAACTCAACGCCACACTTTATCTTCGGCTAATAGAGCTGTGATATGAAAATATTTTAAGCATAAACAACCCTCCCAAGTCACTCCGAGGGACCAAACTACAACCATCGCGTATTTACAGTCAAACTGTCAAAATACGACAGCCTCAATAAACATAGATAAAGGAAAAAATAAAACAACATATTATATATAAATTATATCTAATTGTCCGTCTCATCATCATTCATCTCATAGTTCTGATGCGGGTAGAACGGCCCGGGCGGTTCGAAGGCGCCTTTCTTATCAGACATCATGGGGTAGGGGTGGTGAGGCATAGCACCCATCCATTGTGGATACCAGTAGAGACCCTGTTAGAAATAAGTAATAACTGTTGAAACTCTTATATAGATGATTAAACAATTATTCTAAATAATATTTTATTATGCCAGCTAGCCAGTTAATCCATTTTGTCTTGTTTAAAATGATAGAGAAGGTACCTATAATTATCAACATTTAAGTTTAATCGATTTATTCAACTACTATTATAGTATTAATAATTTAGTAATCTAAATAAAAAACTACATTTACTTAAATATTATTTTTGGTGTTTTGGTACTATTCTTCCACGGTTTTCTTTACTGAATTTGTCTAATTCTTATAAAGAAATAAAAACAATTCAAGTCATATTTCTCCTAGTGGCATGTTGTTAGTGAAACTTCAATTAAAAATATATATCATAGGCAAATCTTTTCAAATCTTACTTTGGTTCCTCCTGCGGCGTTACAAGTAAACCTATCGTCGTGAAGCTCCACTGGATCTAAATAGCTCTTGCCAGCTATGGACCCGTAGTTAGGAGGGTACATAAACAGACATCCGTCTAGAATATCTAAAATTAATAATTTTGTTAAAATACATTGTTTCGCTGAACAAGACAAGTAATTTTAGGCACTAATTAATTGCCAAATAGATTTACGTAAATAAATATCAAATTGTATCTATATTCTCTTATAATTTACAGCAATGTTATCAATTCTATGTATTACCTTTAACCATATTTAGTTTCAATTTTATTCTACCTTTATCCTTGTCATCAAGTGTGACTATAAAGGCGACAGATTGTGGGATCTATTCCCACTCGATGAAATAAAAGAAAATGGAAATACATCAAATTATCTAAAGTATTAAAATACTACATCTAAAGTATTATGTAACAATGTAACTACAATCATGCAAAATATACAGCGAAAAAATAAATCAAAATCAAAATTTAAAAAAAAAAGAAGAATTTTAAAGGAAATTAACATAATTAGGTATCTGAATTATCCTCTTACAGGGTACCGTGACGTTTTCTTCTTCAGGCTCTTCAGGCTTGGGCGTAGTTTCTATGTAGGGTGGTACAGGATCTATTCCCGTACCCGGGTCGCCGGGAATTAAAAACGGTCCTGATTTTTTATGAAAAATAAAATGGCGTACAATAATAAAATTCCAAAATGAATCAACGTAGCTAAATCACAATAAGTAGTTATTTATGTAAGTTTTTTTATTCGTATTCTCATTTAGTTTATAAAATCGCAGCATTTAATTCTGTCCCTTAAAAACATAATGACAATAAAAATATCTCGTATTTGGGCGGAAAGTGGAGAGCGGAGTGCTTTTGCACGATTCTCTCTGTCTACCATACTATTAGGGTAAAACGTGTAGCTAATAAAAAAACAAACATAAGTATACCCAAATTAAATAAAATTCAATATTTTAATAACATATAATTGAACCACTAACCACCGTAATGATTTGTATAGTTCCATTCGCAAACGTGATGGTCGCAGACGAGCGGCGTGTTGGGCTCCTTCGTGTAGTACGTATTGCCGTTTGGCGTAGTCTGCCATTGTTTTTATAATTATATATTAGTTACATTATTTAAAATCATTTAAAAATATATAATAACGAAAAAAACAAATGCTATAATTATATGAGGTGAAGATTTTAACGATCATAAACCTCGTTTAGAAAAAATAAAATATATTATTTCATACAAGATTTATCATAAAATTAAATAATATATTCTTTGTACATTTTGCTTCTTAAACAATAAATAGATTAAAAATAGAATAACATAATAATGTCTATAGTTACCAACAAGAAGTCATAATGCCTGTATCTCAACCCCTGTATATTGAAGTCTAATATGAAGGTGCCGGACGTGATGATGCAGGAAGCAGCAGTCAATGGAGGTAGCTTGTATACGACGAGGCCACATTTAACTATAGCTTTAGGCAGTGTTGATACGTCTCTATCCTTTTGAAGTATCTTTTTAAATGGGAATCTATTAAAAAAAATATCAAAGTACTATTATGTTTAGGAAGCTTTATCTTTTTTTTCAGTTTTGTAGATTTTAAATGATATTGGTAAATTAATGTTTGATACTAATTATTATGTGGTTTAACGGTTGTTACCTTCATATCTGCTGTCAATGTAAATTTCAGTAATATTTTATTTTACTCTTATTTTTCATTTGTTGTTAAATTTTCAATATGTACCTTAATTATATTATCTAAATATATGTACTATTTATTTATTTGTCAATAAATTTGCAATATCCTACATATAATTAGGATTTATGTTTTTACCTAAATATACAAATACCAATATGACACTCCAGTCCATGTAAATAATTGTCCGTAGGAAACGATATGCTGGGGTCGTCTATCAAATAATATTTCTGTTCGTCGTGATAGTGTAGAAATCCTAGAAATACAAAGGATCGATCTTTGCAATACGGCGCCAGGCCTTTGCCCATATTGTATATGTCGCTGTAGAGCTCGGATAAAAATAAATACACGTTTTTTCCACAGTAAAATTCTGAAATAAAATGTCAAATTATTTTTGAGTTATAAAATAATAATTATCATTGTTTATAAAAACATTTTTAAATATTTAATTCATTGTAGAGATTAAGAGATGTTGCATGCAGTTACTGGTTAGTTAGAGCTAACAAATAACTAACTATATTATATTATAATGGAACTATTCCATTAAAATTAAATAGTTAATTTAACATCATTAAATGTTACATACTTGTAATGGTTATCAATTGAAACGAACATTTTGGATTTAGAGAAATAAATATTACCTTGACTGATATAAAACTCCATAGGCACAGGTCCTCCCGTGTACGTGGCTTTTCTTTCCGCAGCAATAGAGTTATGGTTTTCATACATTGTAAGCATATTATCGATGACATCGTCTAGAGTTATTAGGAGTACCTATAGGAAATATTAATTATATAATATATTTACTTTTTCCTCATATTTTGTGAGTTTGGCAGAAACTAAAATATTTTTTTCCGTTTCACGTCCTAACCTGTGTTTTCAGGGTATACGCAAAGATTACGCAAAGAGCCTTAGGGCACTTACATTTTGAATGAAATCTATAATTAATATATATTATAATAACAATATTCTACATTGAGTAGAAAATAATTCGTTCCAACAAATGAAGACCGAACCACCAAACAAAACATTTAAAGTCAGTTACAGCTCCACTGCGCCACGATGTCCATAATATTGTTAATAAATATAATTTTATGATAGCGCGATTGAGTTTGTTTGTAAATGCAAATTGTGAATAACTAATACAATAGGATTCTCTATTCAATCATTCTATTTTATTATATACATATTTTTTATTTTTATATTATAAATATTGATGAACTTACCTTTAATTCTTGTATGTGCAGCTTAATAAATCGTCCCAAATGGTCAGTTGCTATGTGAACTCGCTCATTAATTAGATACTGTACGAATATGAGAACATCGCACATGTAAATGTAAATAAGCAATTAGATATATGAATAGGTAAAGATACTTTTTGAAAAGAAAGCGTATAAAAATATATCCCGTTGGGAACCTTTTCTTAGCCAGCAGAAAGTAAAAATTTTTATACGTTTCTAAAAATATATAATTTTCGGTACAGTACAGCAAGAAAATATTACTTATATAATTTTAGTCAGTTAACTAAGTTAAAGGACTCTTGTAAAGTTTCAAACTGTTTGAATTTTTGATTTTCATTAAGAAAGAATTTAATAAAGCGAAAATAAATAATACGATTTCTCGACATATAAACTTTTTGTGTCCAAACACAAACACAAATAGCTTGGACTTACCTGGTCCTCAGCGGTCTTGATTCTCATCATTTCATTTTGATAAAGCCATAAGTTGTCGAGTTTGTCTGTGGGGTCGTGTCCATATATTTCAAATGCATCTATGATCATTGCGAGGGTGAGGTTTTCGTTTGGCTCTAGACAGCATGGGTGGTTGCGAATATTGTAGGGAGACTAATAAAAAAATAATAAATTTAATTATCCATTTTTGAGTTTACAAAATGTTATATTTATTATTTTATATCCCAACAATTTTAACAAAAAATGAATAATAAATTGCCAAATCAAAAATGACATAATAAGATCGACTTTGATCAAATATCTTAAGTATAATTGAATATATCCAATTACATTTAATATGCAACTTTATACGATTTATTTCAAAGACATAAAATATTTATTATATATAAAAGTTTAGATCATTGTCAGTCAATACAGATACTTACTGTTAACTGCAAAAATCCAATGCATATCGCAAATAAAACGCGTCCACGTATAGAACCCGCCATTTTTCCATCATTGTATCGACGGGTAATGGCGTCCAATTAAAATATTTTTATTGCTCTGCGTGGGGATATTATTTCAAATAATTATAATTGTTACAATTAGCCTTTTCTAGATTTAAATAAAAAAATATTATTTTCACCTTGGTTGTAATTTACAACATTGGGAAGGATATTGATGAATACACCTATATATAAATATCATCTAAAATTTATTGTCAAAAACAAACTGAATAATTTTATTTCTTTGTTCCATTTGTCTCATTACGATTTATATTAGTAATTTACTGTACTTATAGAAAATACCGTCAAATGGCGTTTAAATATTTTAATTTACGATAAAACTTAATCGATATACAACATTTGCAAAATTTGGGAAAGGGGAAAATAAATAAAAAAAAAACAACATCGAATAACATTTTATAATATTTAAAATACACACCTAGAATTTATTCCATCGCAATTTATGCGTTAAGTATGAGTATTTATAAAACATTATTGCGTTCGGTTACATTTCTAATTGTTTTCATTAAGCGTTACGCGTTAGGTAACAGAAGAAAAATTCACATCGATTCTTTACTACATTCTCAAAACAACAGTAAACATGAATTATTCCACTAACTATGTAGAATTAACCGTTAGTTTCACTTACATATATATTTGTAAACTTTCTAACAATCAATTCCTTTATATATTATTGTTTTTATATATTTTTTTATTGGAAGACATGTGAAAGGCAGAAAGTATTAAGATCTATGCTCATACTTTGTTAGTAGATATTTAAAAATTAAAGAACATTTAGTTATATTTCGTTATCTATGCATGTATATAAATAATAATAATAACAATATATATTATACAATTTCATTTTAACAATCGATTATTCTTTGTAAAGTTTTTGTAAAAATATCATAATATTCAAATGGAAGACTGTTTTTGTTGCTTTTGTTTATTCATTGATTTAAATTATTTTTTCTACTTATACGGATATAAAGAAACAATTAGTAAGAAGGTATTTATAGTATATAACTTTTCTTTTAATTTCATGAATAACAAACATATTATTATAAATTAATCAATTGATCTAGTAATTTATTTTTGTTTTTTTTCTTTACTTTTAATATGGTATATGGATTTGTCTAAGTTTTAATGTTTTTATACATTGTATAAATATATATCTTACAGATTTTCAATAAATTTTTAAACAGTGAAACGAGATTTGATTAGCGTGTTTTTAATACTCTTTAGTGTTTTAGCCGATGAAGTAAATTTTAAATTTAAAAAATCCCAACAAACATGGCTTTAGCTATATCTCTGTTGTTTGGTTTAAATAATAATAACATTGTTTTTCGAACTGCACGTACCAATATCCGCAGTTCGACTTATAAATTATTGATCCAATAGCCTTAAACAAATGGTAAACTATAAATATATATTAAATTAGGTATATAATTATTTCAAAAAGTAGTATATATATATTATCACAAAATAATTGTATATACTTTTATAATGATTAATATACATAGTTATTGTTTGTGATTGTCATGTTTTCTTTTTTCATATTCCGTTATATATTATTACCTTGCCATAGCAATCGATATTCTACACGTAAAACAACATATATCTAGTACATACTTCTATAATTACTTCTAGGATATACATATATGATCAACAACGAGTATTTATATAAACATTAGTGAATATCAATATGTAATATTTTCTTTTTTTAATTTGTTCAGCAAAGCAATAATGACAATAGATTAAATATCAACAGTATGTTAACAAAAGTTTACTTTAAATAGATAAAAATAATTTTAAAAGCAAAATTATTAAAAGGTACTAGATTTACATTATTAAATATAATAGGAATTTAATAAATTATATTTGTGGAGTATTATATTGATATATCTAATTTATTTTATTATCTTAAATTTAAGCATTTGTCTTATTAGTGTATAGATTATATTTTCATTATGGAAGACTTCGTTGTCGAAGATTTTCGAATACATCATTTGGAAGACGTTGGATTCTTTTAAATAGTTGTAAATATCATTTAAACATCTAATATAAGTATATACACAAAACCTATATTATATAATGATTGGAAGACATTTTGAACATTGTAACGTAACGGCTACTTATATTATTATATCTTAAAATCTAAAATACATAAAAATTCAATCACATCAGACTAGGTATTTGGCGTTTAACATTTTAACCGAATTGCAACTGTGCAGAACTTACTTGACGAAAATGCGTAAATCTAAAAATAGTTCAACAATAAATATCTAAAACGCTAGTAAATTAAAACGGCAAACCAATTTTGAAAGCTTTTATAAGCGCGGAACCAGAATCATACATTCCAATGATTCCAAAGAGAACGCCAAGGCCTATAATAAAATAATTATAGGCAATGGTAGTGCTTTCAAGTTGATTTCCCTTTAATTTAAGATGGAAATATGCTGGCCATATAAAACTCAACATAGTTCCTGTGAAACTACCAATAAAACCCATAAGTATAGCAAAATGTGGTATGAAAATTGCCATGAGGATGGTAAACATTATCACACCAAGCCTCCAAGCGAGCCCCCATACTTTTAGTTCTCCATCTAAGGCATAAATTGGTGGAAATACGGTTTTTGGCTTTCCTCTAAACAGAACGCGTTCCAATAAATCACATGCAGCATAATAAGGTAATGGGTAGCTGAGTACAGCTTTGATCACCAAAAAGAAGTTAACCAGCCCTTTAAAACCAGCTGAACGCAAATTGTTTGTGATTACTTGTTGAGTATCATTTTGGAATGTCAGAAAACATAAGTATCCAAAAATAGACTTGAAAGCTGCAGCAGCTATATGGGACCAATTTAACATCCATTCAAATCGAGATCGATCCTCCATGTTACCTTCCAGTGTTGGTAAAAAGATTTGCGACGTGTAAGAAAACACAATAACGCCTAAACTGATAGGAAAGTTTTCGAAATCCAGTGACCACTTCACTTTCGACCAACCCCAATCACCAATATAGAGAATACAGTACCCAAGAACGATCGCATTTATTATAAGATGACTCATTGTGCACCAAAATGACAGCATACTGACGCTTTTCAATGATTTTAAAAATGCCAATGGCAGCAAAAATATACCAGTTAACATCATCCATGAGCGAGTATCAATAGAGCCGTCTGGAAAAGTACCGATCATCAGATCACCACATACGACGACGTAAAGAATGCAGGTCATGAGAAGTTCTATAATTTGGGCAATATTGACAATTTTTGCACCATATTTTCTTCCAAAGCACTCTTTCGCAATACTAACGTAAGAATCACGAACACGCACGCGCTGTCCTGAGACAGGATCGTCTTCATAAAGACATTCAACAAGAATTTTACCTGTATAACAGCAAATATGGGCAATTCCTATCATGGCAGCAATTGCCCAATATCCTCCTTGAAGAACAGCGAAAGGCAAAGATACAACGAACATACCCTGTAAAGGAAACATATTTATTATAAAAAGTTACCACTATATTTGTATTTAGTAAAATGTTTTGTATAATATGCATACCTGAATCGCATTAGTGACGTTCCAGGCGGCTTGAAATTCATTAATCTTAGCACCAGGTTTTCCACCACCCTCTTCAAAACCGCCTTCTTCTGATGAAGCGTAAAAATCTACGCTTTGCATGCTTTGTGTTCTAGAAGCAAAGAAATTATTAGTCTTTTCACTAACTAATAAGGTTACTATTTATTTTAATTATGTAATTTTTCGTTAGAGTTCATGATGCTAGTATTACAAGTATGGCTAACCTTGGAGCACCATCTTGTTGAGGGTAAGTGTTCTGGTAACTTGTAAAAGAATCTTCAGCTTGTAGTTCACCACTTAGGAATGGATTGGTAGGGTTGGTAGACTGATATGTTGGTGAAGTTGTTTCATTCATTGTAGAAAGCTCACAGCTTTCTCCCATATCTGAGTAAATATTACATAATACTAAAATATATCATATAGATTTTTCTAATAATTATAGTAAGCATTTATTAACATAAGCAAATAAAACACGTTCGTTTTAATAATACTTAGAATTTTCGAAGACAACACTTACCCATATTAGCAAATCTAACATTCTGCGGCGGGCGTGGAGGCTGGCCTGGCTTTTCAGGTACCTGCTGTCTCACAGTCTGCATCGCTACATCCAGCATATTCTTGATGGGTGGTATCTTTATACGCCCCAAATTGATCATTTTGTTTTTTTTTAATTAATTTGGCCGTAAATATTAAATCTTTGTCTTAAATAATATATATTTTATTTTATTCTATATATATGTATATGTCAAAATTGACGTAACAGGAAGACTTGGGTTTTTAAAATCTACCTTTTACACTTTTATTATCCTAACAATTAATACTAAAATGGAAGACTTCTTTACACTACACTAAATTAAATTTCTTTACATTATTGTTTTGCCGTGCACTTGGTTTGAGCAGCCATTTTTAAATTGCTTTTTTCAGCACCCATTGTGAAATATACGATACCACCTTTTGTTAATATCACTTGTTTATTTATAATATCGCCTTTGTATAATGAAATGAAAATTTTGTATAATTTAGACCATTTTTAAAGGTTTTCTTTATTACAATGGCTGCTCGCACGGTTGTAGTCGTTTGGGTGACTTCGACGCGGGGGAGATGCGCGGTAGTGCGATCGATATGAACGAATTTGTTCTTTGGCACAATGCCTCTATAATAACCGGATATAAGATACCTTATTGGGATTCTAGATTTGTAGGGCCCATATGAAATAAGTTGTGAAACAGTTTCATAAAACTAATGGAAACTCTTCAAAGTAGAGCTGCTAAGTTGTCTAAAAATATTTTACTAAAACTATAAATTTTCAGTAGGGTACATTATGTAAATGATTCTTAATGGTTCTTTTTATTATTTTAAGATGTTTGTTTCGAATTAAAATTAAATAGCTATCTGTATAACATGAACAAAATCTCTTCATATAACTTATTCTGAAAAGATAGATAAATTGCTCCATTGACTCGAGAAATAAAGAATGAAGTGTTTTATTTTTTAATTATCACAAGTGCAACTTGGACACGTGATGTATCGCGAAGGGAAATAATAAATGACATTGACCTTTCTTAGTTCTCCAGCCCCAGTCCCCCCAGTTAGTTGTACTACGCAGTAGTCAACTGATATATAAGAGAATGAATAGATAAAAGATTCTATATTATTTGAAAAATATACTGAATATGAAAGCTTAATTATCATCATCACAGCTTTTCGGCGTAGGGCTCTCTCAAAGATTTATAATCGCTTGCAATGGCATAGATATCTATTATTTCTTTCCCTAATAAAAATAAATAAAAATAGACTGCATAATTTGGACTTAATATAGATGTTTAAGCATATTGTAATGTCAAGAGTTACAACAAAGTTTACAAAGTGGTTTAGTAGAAATTATTAGTAAAGCTTATCGTTATTTCAGTCATTTTATGCACTTTAAATGTAATTTTTATTGATTGTTAAAAATCTCGTAATTGGTCTCACGTCGTAGTTGTTATGTGCTGTGAGCGATATGAACTCGTCCAGTGCTCGGGCTTATATATCATGTATTTATTTAATATGGCTCTTACAAATGATTGTAAGTATTGTTTTAAAACCGTCAATACCAAATTACAGTATTAAGTATAAGAAACTATACCTAAGGATGATTATACTTGTTGCTATGTCAATAATATTATTCTTAATAAAAAAAAAATACTTCTAAACAATGAAAAATGTATTCAAGCAAAGCTTTTCAATAACTTTAGGATACGGCGCAGTTTTAATATAATATAATTGATAATTACAGGTACAAACTGTACAAGCAATAAGATATTTATTTTTAAGTAGATACATGTGTATCTACAATTGTACCTCGTGGAGAATGACTGCTCCATAATTTCTTAAGATTTTTCTGTTTAATACGTTGTCTACTTACCTACTGGAAAAAGCTAATATTATCTCCTACTAAAAAATAACATGCTTTTCCAGGATAAGCAATAACATATGACCGACGACTCTGTATATGCAAATGAAATTATTTAAGAGTAGGCTCGGTTATGAAAATCTATACATTTTAGGAATATTTTGTATATGTATATCCAAGAGAACATAGTTAACATACTTTGTTTTCCACTCTCTGTCTTTATAGCATCACGCATCGTAGCTTAAAATCGTAGCACGACTCTACTTTAAAATCACAAGGAGATATTTCCTTTTCAATATTTTATTATTCAAGGCTGCTTATGATATACGACGTCACCCATGTTGTCAAGAGCCAAGTGAAAACATCACCCTGGCGATGATCATCGATGCATACGAGATCTATGGACACGACCCCACGGACAAGCTCGATCACCTCGCCCACTACCAGATCGAGATGATGAAGATTAAAAGGGCACCCGATCAGGTTCATTAATTGTCTAGTTTTATAAAAAAACATGTTTAAAAAAAATCCATATTACGCTTTTTATGTACCTTAGAAAAGTGGAAGGTACGTTTACACATTACAATGTTTTTTATTAATTTTTAAGTCAAAACAGAAAAATTAAAATTTAATAAATAACAAAATATATATATTATTATTTTTTGCATTACAGTATATTATAAACGAGCATGTGCACATCGCCACCGATCATCTGGGAAGGTTTATTACGATGCATATCAAAGAACTAAAGGTGAGACCAACTTAAATATTATTACACAATTATACTTGTTATACGTGATAGTTGTGGGTTCGATTTCCAATCGGTAGAATGATAGTTATATTTCCTTGGGGGAAGTGGGATTTGGATATGACTAAAAATCAATTAAAAGCGTCTAGAACTCAAGGCATACAAGTTTCAAAGCATCCTGGTAAATGTTAGGTATTTCTTGCTTTTTTGCACACAGCAGGGTAGACAGAGGGAACTTGGTGTTACGATATAACGTTCCCCATTTTCCGCCGAATTCTGAATTCATTGCGTTTTGATCGGAACTCAACGCCGCGCTGTGTCCCGAAACCAAATCGAAGAAATGAAAATATTAAATCTTCCATTCACTCGAGTGGGGATTGAACCCACAACCCGCCGAGTGTACAATCACACGCTTGTGCCCCTACGCCACGACTGGCCAATTATCAAAACATTTTTATTCAAATTTATCTCTTATTATTGTATCTTTTTATAAAGGTCCTATTGATTGCTCTGGACGACGCCATAGACAACATGCTAACAATGTACGATAATCACAACGCGATTAAAAATGAAAGAGTGGCCACATACAACTCTGCAGCTGGAGGGGCTGTTCCCTCCGAGTTTTATTTGAGTCAAGGTAAAATTGAAAAAGTAGATAATTTTGTTTATTGGAAGGAAGATACTGGGATTTTGGGGTGGAAATTGCATAATGCCATAAGTGGCGATGTATATATAAAATATAGACACTATTAGTATAGTTGAAGAATAAAATTAAGGAAAAAATAAAAACAATTGTTATGAAAATGTATTAACAAATTTTAATCCTATAAACAAAACTTTGTTATTGAGTGAAAGGGTAATAATTTTTTTAATTTTTCAGAATTTTACTGCGGCAAGAACGTTTATATTTTTATCTCGGAATTGTACAGCGATATCTACAACATGGGACGCGGCATCACACCTTACTGCAAAGATCGCGGGTTCCACTTCTTGGGCTTTATACATTTCATGGATGATACTAAATATTTTTTGGAGGAAGATCCGAATGTAGTTTTCCAAATGGACAACTACATCCATGGTCTGGAGTGTCATTTGGGTATATGTATATTTAGGTAATTTATTATAGTATTTTGATTTTGATTACATATTTTACTATACGAAAGTATGTAATAAAATATGTTAAAAAAACTATGACGCTATTCGTGGCGCACAAGCATGTGACTGTAAGCACGACTGGTTGTGGGCTCGATTCATATTCAAGGAAATTAATTATTTAATATTTTCATTTCTTTCGTTGAATTCCGCCACTCAACATGTAATGCCTCCAGAATTCGGCGGGAAGTAGGGAGCGTAGTGTCTTACCACTAGGCGGCCTCTGCCTTTCCTGCTACATATCAATTGTATTTTTAAAGAAGCGAGAAGATGCAACTCTTGAAATATTTCCATTATAACATATTTCATAGGTTTCCATTTAAAAAGAACCTACAGCACATAAGGGACGTGTCGACAATGCCAAAAGCGATCGTTAAGTGTGGTCTCATTATGTACAAATTACCGCCATTGACAGCTGTCTCCTGCATCATAACGTCTGGCTCCTTTATCTTGGACTTTAATATACAGGGAATAAGGTTCAGACATTACGACTACATGCTGGTGAGTTGTTTTAAGTATTTAGTAGGTAAGTTACGGCTAATTTTTACAAACTTAAAAATTTAAATAATGAAGTACCCTTTGTATTACTCTTATTTTAGTTCCTGCCAAATGGGCATTCATTTTACACAAAGGAACAATTTTCACCATTAGTCTGTGACCATCATGTCTGTGAATGGAATAACACAAATTTCTATGGAGGTAATAACTTTTTATAAGTTTTATATGTAGTTATTCTATAATTATATACTTTAACTACTAGCAAAGTTAAAACTAAGATAAATGAAGATGAATCTGATGGCAGTATGCTTGTTGGCTTCATAGTACGATTTTTTTAACTAGACGGTAAAATATTTTTTTTTGAAAACGTTTATAAAAAAATAACGGTAACCGTCCACGGGGTTAAGTCCCCGCTACGTTCGATTTTTATATACGTTTTCTAAAAAAAGTGTTGTTGTTTTTGTAAGTGTTGAATAACATTTTTAAAATGTTAATAAAATTGTTTTTAGGTCCATTTATCATCCCTGGTGATCCCGGTACAGGGCTATCTCCAATTCCACCCTTCCTCGAACAGACTACAGAAGCGTATCACGTGTCCACTGAGCCGCCAGGACTTGATTATACTAACATAACATGTAATTGCATTTTTATTAATATTTTCTTTTAGGTACTTAGTCGAAAATTCTCAAAGCACTTAAATATATAAAAAGTTACTAACCTATACTATATTCCAAATCGATTAGAATTGTATTGAACTCTGTTCTAAATAGGTGTATATTTTTTCTCTAGTATGTAAATAGGATTCTCTCTTGCCAAATGATAATTTTAAGCTAACTATCTATCTATTCTATCTTTAGGGAGGGAAAATTTGTTAAAACCTGTCCATAGAGATGCTAACAACATAAATAAGTTTTAAGTATCTAGCATATAAAAATTATGACGTGAACGTTCAAATCTAATCTAAAAAAATACAGAACTGATTTATTAATGTATATTTAATATATTTATTCGTTTTTCTTTAGATTCTTTGGACGGATGCTGGTTTATGTTCCCACCGAACTACGGCTCTATCGCCGGTATTAGTTACTTAGATCCTCTCACTGTCAACGAATATAGATACACTTGTTCTGGCGGTGCAGGAAATAATAAGGTAACGTACCTTTTGAATGTGTGTGTGATCGTTTTTTATTATATTTGAGGCCATTTCCTCGTAATTTAAATATACATCGAAAAAGTTTTTAATTTTAAGTATAGTCGGCTGGAATCCCAGTCACTCCGAGACACGCCTGTCACTGTTGATTGTAAATGAAAATTTCGGCAAATTTTCACTAATACAAAATTATAACCTAGAATTTTATTATAGCCAATTAATTCACAGGGTCTCTACTGGTATCCACAATGGATGGGTGCGCCACCTCACCACCCGTATCCACGTCCAGGAGATACCCCGACAAGTTTAGCAATGGAGGCTTCCGGAGCTTTCTACCCGCATCTAGATGGACAAGTACCGCCTGATATACCTCTACCAATGGTAAAAACTAATTAAAAAAATATCATGAATGTGTTTCATTTATTCCATTAAATATAAAACCTATTATTTTTATTACACTGCTTAAATTTAAATTATATTCTGTTCCTCACCAATAAAATAGAACTATGACATTTACATCATTGAATTTTAAAGTAAACATCAAAATCTGGAAATTAGAAACGTTATTAACAAAAAAAGTAATATATTTAAAAAAATAGACTTATGATTATATTTTTATATGTAAATAGAATTAGACTAAAAACAAAAACAATTACAATTTTCAATAACTTTATTCATATTCTTATTAATAATTTACACAAACATAACGAAACCTAATGTCAACGTCAAATGACAGCTGTCACATGTTCTATATAGATAATTAATAAAAATGGTGCCGAAAAACATAATATTAATTAAAATATAAAAAAGATAGCGTATTGTCTCGATAAATACTTTTTTATGCAGTTTCTATAATCACTAACAACTTATATAATTTCTTAAACTATCTAATACTATCAATCAAAATGGGCGTATCACACTCGTATTCTATATAACGTTAAACAATAAAATTAATTATTTTCAAAATAATTATAACTAAATGTATATGTAAAATATTTTTTAGATTGTCATTTCCAAAATTAACTTATTACATTTCTGGCGAAATATAAAAAAATAGGTTCATAATTTCAAGTAGAAATAAATTATGTGTAGGTATTGCTTATTGTATTTAGTTACTTTGTCACATGAGGAGGTAAATATAATAAAATAAAAATAAGGAATGAGACATTGTGTTAGCTCGAGGTATGTTGTATTAAAAAAAACAAAAGTGGAATGGATTTTTGTATTGTAAATATGAATATAAATTATTACTAAAATAAATAGTTATAGAAAAATTAAAAAATGTGTATAATACGTAACAGATGTAACAAAAAGATTATGAAAACATTATGTTTAATAAAATAACAATATATAAAGTTGATGATAGCTATATGGATTTAAATGCCAAACTAGATAAATTAAATAGAAATTTCTTATATTAAATTTTAAGAATACATTTTTAAATGTTAATAATAAATGATGAACTCCTAATAATTGAATATTTTTTATGCATTATTGGTAAATTGTTATAATCTATATATAAAATATTGATAACTAAAATATTTTATTTAAGCAAAGTCTTCAGGTAGTGCATTATAATGTGTAATTAATTATATATATATATTTATAATTACTATTAATTAAGAAGGCGAAATCGGTGGAATAGTTACATATATAAATAATGAAGTAACTACAAAAATAGACTCTAGAAGGTGAAGATTAAGAAATTTTGTGAAAATAGTATGTATATATACATCTATGTATTTAAAGTAATATATTATATATAAATATATATATATATAATAATAATATAATATGAAGAATTTTAAAATTTCTGTCAAAACTAGAAGAGAAATATTTTAAAACCATCGTTTTTTGATCATAATATTGAATTCAAAATAGATGTAAAAATCATGTATTTTTAATTCATATTTTTTTAGCTTTAATAGATGTAAAATGAAATGAGATGATTAAAATACAAGAAAACATGATAATATAAAACCTAAACATGTTTAACGGCCCCTTAAGAAGATTTTTTCTTTTCATTGAAGTAATAATATATAATTTTTATCAGTATTGCAACAAGAAATAAAAGATGTGTTTTTATTTTAACTTAAAGCATTAAAACATAAGTCTATGCAAGCTGTGTGTAGTAATGAGTCATCATTATTTACTAAATTTTTACTTTACTATATAATATGGACACCATTGTTATAAATGTGAATCTTAATAACTATAATAAATCCGTATTTATATGTAATCAATTATTACTCTATATTATGAAATTGGTATAGTCCCCACGCAGTAACCAGTTATTATTATTTTTTTAAAGTTGTAAGTTACTATTAATAAGATCTTTAATTTTCACAGTTTTTATACATTTTAAATGAAAGTCCGATTTAAAACTGTTATAAACAAAAACTATCAATTAGCAATTTTTATCAGTTTAGTTTTGGCCAATGAGTTAAATAATATAAATATATTAAATTATTCAATTCATAATATAATATTTGATGATATATTTTTAAAGATAGTTAATCAATATTTAAACCTGAAAGAAAAAAGAAAAATAACTCCGTGGTCTAATTGTCTACAAGTAATGTTGTCATATTTTATTGATAAATCATTAATATTGTGCTATCGGCCGTAGGGTTGCCATTGTTCACCCGTGATTCATACAATTTTACCTTATACTTTACTTTAAGTATATAGTAATGTTTTGCATAATTTAGATTTCATTATTTTTTATATCTGCGACTCTGCATTTTATTTTTATAACGCACATATAAATGGCAGTTTTGGATACTATACTAAGACATTATTTGGCAACCCAATCTTAATATACATTTTTTTATACAACGGATATTGAAATTATAATAGAGCAGATCATAAACATACACAGATTATATAAAATAATAAGAAAACGAGTAAAAAAAAATGAAACTGTTAATTTTGTTCTCAAATAAAAATAAAAGCAATCAAAGTATAATTTTATCAACAGAATAAATATTATTTTTAACATCGATTTAAAGACAACAAAAAAGCTTAAAATCGATTAATATATTCACAATCGATATTTCGTTAATGGACATTGATTTTCATTATCGATTTTTTTTATAAAAAAGTACTTTTTCGGCTAATTAAAAGCCGAAATACGAAAATAATCAGGCTGTTTGTTCTACAGGTTCTTCAATTTCGAATTCCTTCTCCCAACTCTCGTCGGAATTCGCACTCGCATCATCCTTAACCTCTTTATCTCCGAAATAATCTTCCACCATATTGTTTCCACACTCATCTATCTTTTTAACAGGACTTTTGACATTTTTATTAATTTTATCTAATTTATTTGTGTCTTTTTTATTTTTTTTTGCATTATTATTTTTATTGTCACGTGGTTTAGTCTTTTTTGACGCTATTTCCTTCTCGTATTCTTCTAGAAGCAGAATCTGTTGTTCTTCTGTTAACTCTACATCGTTTGCAAAATCTTCTGCGTGAAAAGGGAAAATTGAATCTTAACAAGGGATATCCAAAGATATCGTAAGAAAAAGCTACCTAAGCAAAGAGGCGTTTTACTAAGACTAATTTAATGACTTAAATATTTAAATTACAGGTGTAGTATTGGGTCTGGTTGGTTTAAGTACATATGTAACTAGGCTTTCTACTTCAGAATTTTAGATATAATTAAAGAAACATAAAAAACTAGATATATACTATAAACATAATACAGTCTGATGGAATGCAAACAAGAATAATTTTGTAACTTATTTAATAGTCTAAAATTACAAACTTTTTGTTTTTTTATAATATCAAAAAATTATATTTCAATGGTTAACAAGTGTTTTAGGTAAGAAATTTAAACAAAAAATGAAATATAGAAGTTTAAGTAATCATTTCAAATGATTTTAAATACAACATATTACTTACCGTCCTCCCAGGTCACATTGTCTATGTCCTTCTCTTCGACTGGTTCCGGTATTATGCCAGAGATCACCTTTTTTGGACTTCTGCATACAGAAGAAACATAACTTAACGTACGTACGTAACGTAATAATAAAAAACAAAATAAATAATAAAACTATCGTTGCAAAATAAAACGCGATTTCTTAAGGACGACGCACGCACACATAAGTCTATCAAAGAGACACCGCTGCACACGCCTCATTCGGAAATCGAATCGTATTTATTGGCGATAAAGTTCACAGTTTAAACAACTTTCAATCAATCTTTTGTAGTATTTTTGTAGTAGTAAGTGTTTGCGTTATTGGTATCTATGCGTAACTGCGTCACACGAAATAAAGGTATGGAGAAAACATCGTGAAATGAAAAAAAAATCCTACGTCTAAACTGTTGAGGTATCTTGATTAATTTCCTTAGGTATGGGTTTGAAATATTTTACCCTCTATGCTGTGCCCGTAAAATGAGCGCTGACGCTTCCACCCCTGTAGTGTGAAATTAAAGAAAAAAGAAAGACTACAAAGCTATCAACAAGTGTAGCATAATAAATTAAATTAAAATCAACTTCACGCTGTATCTGATAAGAATAATAAAAAATCTAACTCACTCCTCAATAGGTTGAACCGTCTGCAGAGGCAAGTGAGCCAACACCGGGTCAGCTGTAGGCGCCTCCTCGACATGCTTGCGCGATGCTGCAGCCAAACGATCTTGGAGTAACGCCACACGGAAGAGATATCTGGAAATAATAATTTTTAAAGTTGTTTAAGACACTCTGTTCCTCACATTCTGCCGAATTTTTGAGACATTGTGCGCTGCGTAGTGCAATTAAACGCCGCGCTTTGCCTTGTTATTAAAGCGAGGATTTTGTTGAGACATTCTGGTGCTCTCTGCCTATATAAGAGATGTTTTGCGTTGAATGGTGGATTTAACGGCACTCTTTATGCAGCATAATTTAAAAAATTATAACAATTAATATAAAACTCAAATATAATTTCACACAACTATCGCTTATTACTGCGTTATGGTATATATTTCAAGTTATTTATAAATAATTTATTTTAAGCAATCTACCAAAAAAAAAGTTTTGTTTCAAAATATATATTTAACTAAATTCAGTTGCTTTACTTTAGAAATTATCGGTTCCCCGGCTTTGAGAAACAAGTAAACATATATAAATATATTTTGTATACAGAACTAATACAAAAAAAATCAACTAACCTTTCCCAAAACTCCTCATGAGACACTGCATCTGGCACCAGCTTGTCATACTGTGACTTTAATATTGGGTTCGAGTCCAGGCGACGCACCACTGAGGCTAAAGTGATTACTGTCTCTGAGTCCTCGAGGCTACCTTTCCAGGCTTCGAATTCTGGACTGTATGCTGGGACAATGTAGGTGGCATCTACACGTTGGAGGGCTTCTAGTTCTTTCTGTAGATTGAAATTTAAAAATGCTTGCTGCATAGTTTTTATAGATTAAAATAGGCACGATGAGTGCTAGTAAAAATTACTAAAATAAATGGAATTTAAATGCAGGATTAATAATTATTTAGAAAAATAAAACCACAAAATATGGCAAGCTTTTAATATCATGGCATAATAATGTTGCACGATAATTACAGTATGGTCAACCAGCCCTGACTATCCTGAAGTTTCAAGAAGAAAGAAGAACTGAATGTTTTCTGAACTTTTACGCAATATTGGAACGAAGTGTCTTAACCCAGATACACTCCACCTACCCTAAGTGGGATACAGCCTGAACCTAAAAAGATAACAAAAAATACCTTGTATGTGGACAGCATAGTGGTATCACCAGACGACAGGATCACTTCAGTGTCATCTTCATCATCTGGCTCCGGGTTTAGAACTGTACTTACTTGACCTGAATACATAATAATCAAATTATACAGGATGGAAGCGTTTGCGCTCCTTTTACGGCAGCATATAGGGAAAAATATTTCAAACCTATACCTAGAAAAATAATACGTCAACAGTTTAAAAAATATATAAAAATATTTTTTTAGCATATTGTTAATAAAAAGAATGCAGTACATACCTATAAAACTGCTCAAACTTTTCTTCATTACATTTGCAGTTGATTCAGGAGAGTCCAACTAAAAAAAATAGCTTAATGAATTATGATTGTAAATAATAGATTGTTGCTATTATTATAATTTTTTTTACAAAATAGCTAATATTTAATAATAAATCAGACAAGACAAAATTATTTTAATTTTGGTATAACTATTTACTTTTCATCTTATGTAAAACAATAACAATAAGAAATTAAAATTAACTAAACCGAAGATAAGTAAGAAAGTAAAAAAAAACATATAAAACATATATAAAATTAATGATGTTTCTTCATAATTAATACAACAAATCAGCTTCACGCTTTATCCTTGTGAGGCCTTGGTTCCAGAGCGAAGAAAT
>FAPJ01001827.1:700-20428 GCA_001485985.1 Heliconius ethilla aerotome | reverse complement strand
ATTGTCTGATAGGAATAGCATATATAGTTCTTTTTTGTACGCTAGGCCGGTACTTAGAGATTGAGTGCGAACGCGATCTTATCAGAAATGATTAAAATTAGCTCTTCCAAATGGGAAAAGAACCCGTAACCCGTAATTTCGTACAAAATTAGAGCATACGCCTGCAAACTTTAGTTAGTAAACTTTTATAAGTCACGTTTCCATTGAGTAACAATTTTGAAATTGTATGGAATCCTCAGTGGACGAGTCTGAATCGCCTTTGACCAGGTTCTTTTATATCAATATATTTATTGCCTTTTTCTACTCCGTCAAAATATAATATAATACAACTTGTAGCCCGCAACGTCCGCTGCGTGGACTACTATATAACAATCTTATTTTTTCCCTTTCCCGTCGGCATTTCGGGAAATCCTCCGTTAACGCTCCCCTACACTCCCCTGGGAGGTCCCATGAGGAATTTCGGCTTTCTATGTCGCGAAGCGTGCGTTGCGACTGTATCTGTGACTGTATCACTCAGTAACGGAAGAATTTCATATCTTTAAATTAATGAAAAGGCAAATAGAGAGGATTCCGACGATCGCCTTTGGCCCTGGTATTTATTATAGCTTCTTAGTAATTTTTTTGTTGTATAAAATTTGCAGATATAAAAATATCTGAATATAACAAGCAACACACCCGGGTTTACAAGTACCTACATTTAAAAATATAAAATACCAAAACCCAAAATGGCCGCCGCAACAAAATATGGCACAACCCACTGGGTTACCCACTATGGGTATGATATGAAAGGGCTTGATTTGAATTAAAAAGCTGTTTTTTTTTCATTAACTTTAAGTAAACCACTCGAGTTGTGCTCAGACTCTTAATTTATAGCTCCGAGCATATTTTATTGGACCTGTAGAACTGCACGATTTTTTTATTTCAGTTTCACGCTTTTCCAACATCCCAGGGTAAGTAGAGAGAGAGAGAACATAAAAAAAAAGGGAATCTGCTAATTTTAAGTTTTGTTTGCCTGTTACAAGTACGAATCTTTCTTAAAAAGAAAGAAAACGATAAGCATTAAAAAATACTACGCAACGGATGGACACTTAAATTATTTATATATGTATGTATACGTATACGATTTTAAATGAACACAGTAATCGACTATTAAATATCCATATACAATAATAAAAATGTAATGATGTTCATTTAAAAAGAAACTTATTAAACTGATACAATAATTGTGCGTTTTTTTTATTATTTTCATGAAGGGCATTTACAATTAATATAATAATTATTCACTTATAAAATAATTTGAGGTCATCGTGGTGCATCAGCACTGCGTCTGACTGTAAAAGCAGCGATTGTGGGTTCGGGACTCGGGAGATTTATTTTTTTCTCCGTTCTGGTAAACAAACCAAACATTGTGATACGTACGCCGGCATTAAGGAAAACACGCGATGTCTCGAAAATTGGGAAAAAGGAAAGTGGGGAATAAGTATTAATAACATAACACTAGGTTAATTTTGCCTAACCTACTATATGGAAAACACAGCCTAAAACTAAATGAATTTAATTATTAAACATTAAAAATTATTTTTGAAGGTATATATTTTTAAAGAAAAAAAAACTATCTAATGCAATTTATTTAAAAGAAAATGAAACTAAAAATAACGTTAAAACGTTATACTCGTTCTAATAATAACTCTATTTCTCTTGTTACCAGAGCGAGAAAATAAAAAAAAAATGCCTAAAAAAAAAGTGAATCGAACCCATAACCGACGCCTTAAGCCGCTATTCCATTGCACTTACGACAGTAGGTACCTAAAATAATTTACATTAAACTATTATATAAGAAAACAAAGGGAAAGATAATAATTACCTCCATATCTAGATGTACGGGTTGTATAAATACAAGAAGCATGTTACGGGTATAGTTACTTGTCAGACAATCAGCAACAAGACCAACTAAATTGGGCTAGACCACGTTACATGGAATGCGACTTTGATGACAATTCGTGATTTGGCCGGATTCCAAAATTTGCATACGAAAACTGTCGTGATAGTTGCGACTAATGATCTGTGCACAGATATGCATATTTATATGGCTATGGGAAGATTTCAATCGGTTACTACATATATTTTAATTGAACCCTAATTGGGATTATTGGGTATTTGTGCAATGAGTTATTAGAAATATGTGGATATAGATTCGATTTCTGTGTGGTAAGAATTGGAATGTGTCATACAAATCTTATTTCATATTTGGGTACAGAAAGTTTATATATTAGTTTATGTATATTACAAAAAAATACAAATCTATTCCGAATTAACATATTTTTACCGAAATATATCAAAAAAATATTGAATGTGTTTACTTACCACGAAAAATATAGATAGTACGTACAGAAGTTTTATAATTATTAATTTATTTTTTAGCTTCACACTTCATTCCTGCGATAGCTAGAGACAACGGAGCGCAAACAGAAAAACTTTTCCTTTTTATAATTTAAAATAAAAAAAATCCTAATAATTTTGAAAAAATACCTTATAATTTTTATGAAATTCTAATTAATACATAATAAAATATAGGCAATGTGATCATTACCACTCTCCGCTACTTAAGAACTGGTATGATATACTATAGTATCTTTACGCCTTTTCTCGCATATCAGGGTAGGCAGGGGGAACCTAGTACAAAAAGTTTCCACTCAATTCCCCGTGCACCGCCCAAATTTCGAGACATTTCGTGTCTGATATGATATAACGTAGTCCAATAATGTGGTACCACCATCATTCTACTGTTTAAATTTAAAATATCATCTACCGTTTTCATTTAAAATTACATTTAACATAACAATAAAAAAAGTTACCAACAAATAAAAAACAAACAACCAAACATTTTAAAATAATCCAAAATACAATCTGCAAGTGAAAATCACTAGTGATGTACCTAGCTCACAATGTACTTTAGAACAATTTATAGGAACAGTTTGAGAGCTACGCGGTGAACATTAGCTAGATTAGTACAGCGTAAGCTAACCAGCCCTAAATCTAGACCTGCGTTGATTTGTGTCGATAGTCTTTTCCTATACAAGGCACTACCTACAAGATCCTATCCTATATATAGATATGCTACAGCTATTGTGTTAAATTGGACATTGTATAGATATCCACCGCTTGAATATAATTGCTTTATTATTTTTTTAGGTTACAACTTCAAAATTAAAATATAAAAAAACATTCAAATGCTTGACACTTCGAGAAATATAATAATTATGACGAGTTCATTATATAAAGATCGCTTATCGCGGTTGGGTGTTACGAATAGAATCTTTTTCTAGCTTTGCACTGTTATTTAAAAAGTTGAGTGGCGGAACAGAACTCCTCGCTTTGTCTTACATAAAAAACTATAAGAGAAACAACCCACAAACACCAAATAATAGTCTTCAGTCAACCACTTTCTCACTAAGGTGCAGCGTCAGTGATATATGAATATTGTTACAAATATAAATTAAATGAAAATCAATATATTATCTTGCGGCCGTTTATACGCGTAATGGAATGTCGGTTAGGCATTAAATCTTAAGTATATCGACAACTAACATAATAGCGAAAAGCTCCTACATTATGCTCTTGTACTTTAAATTAACTTGTATTTTAAATTATACGTATAACTATAAAAAACAGCTTTGCTTCACATATTTTCATTCTCCACTTTTCGCGCAATTTTTTAAACGAGTCGCGAAAAGTCTACCAAAAGAGGGGATAAACGAAAATTATTTATTTCCCCGAATGGAACCCACAAATATTATATTTACACAGGAAACAGACGCTGAAGGCCATTACGGCACAATTAAGAAGGGTATGCGAGTAAGCGATGAATACCTGTAAAACTGAGCGGTCACGAATATTTTTAATTAATTGGTCTGTTGCCTTTTCGTGGTGGTAAACATTCAATATCCTAGGAGATCAGTTAACTATAAAAATAAAATGTGGCGCTGTTAGCACCGTTACCGGTTTGACTTTTTTTTTTAAATATTAAATTTGATTTATTCTCAACTATCTCGTTTTTCTATGAAAAACTCATTTGCAGGCTATTCTGCGTCAAATGGCTGAAATCAAAAAAAAAACAAACATTCTCGCTATAGACTAGCGAGAATAATTTGGTTTTTTTTAGTTATATCTGTATTAGGTATCGAACCCACAACCATCACAGACACTCGCCAAGACTACGACATTTAGTCCCTAACTTAAAATAATAAATCATGTAACAGCTAATACGCATAATGGAGTGTCGGGCAAGCAGTAAATCTTATATATACGGCTGCGTATCGACAGTGCTACAAGTTTACTTGTCGCAGTTACCTTTCGAAATGCGATGATTTAGCTAAAGACCACAATTAATATTATTTATATTATTAATAATTTATTTTATGATACCAACCATACCAACAATGTTAGTTTCTAAAATTTACTTATAACAAAGCCATTTATCAAAAATATGGAAACTGCAGTTTTCTAAAATTCGCAGGCGAGTACCTACGAAACAGTGACTTTGAAATTCACGCGCAAAGGTTGAACTTTGACTAACCTAACCCAGCGCTTGCGGACAAAACGGAAAATTTCGCAAAATTTTGCGCAAGATATGTTCACTCAGCTCTACCCGCCGTACACAGCGTATGGCGGATCGTAGTTATAAACTTCTACACACATCACTATAACAGATTTGAGCATTATTTTAAAATTTCATTTTAAGTTTAAAACTAATCAGCTAGAGAACCGCAGTATTTATGTTAATATATAGTAAATGATAAGGTTCATTACAAGTAAAAATACATTAATGTATCCTGCATGTATTAAGTAACGTGCGGCATAGGTTTCCCTTATTAGGCACGCAATGTAAACACAATGTAGGTACATACATATTATAGTGTTCTCTCTGTTTTATATGCAATATGCGAAAAAAAATTATGAACGAATTTATGAAGAATGGAGAATAAGATTATTTGCATTTCATAAAACGCGATATTTATAAAAAAAAAACAATTTATATATTTTACATAGTTTCACTAATATAAAATTCCACATAGAATAATTAATGTATATTCAGTTTATTCACTAATTATTTTATTTTCTTCGATCTTTTTACACAAAACTTAAGAGTTACCGTTGTCTATTAAAATAGAAACTAAACAATGGAAATAGAAATAAAGGTAATAAAGGCAAGTCATCGCAAGCGTGTGACTGTAAGCGCAACACCATGTCGCGATTTCGCGATGTCGCGGTGGTTCGATTCCCACTCGAAGAAATTAAATATTTAATATTTTCATTCCTTTGCTCTGGTGCCGTAGCACAAGCGCAAAGTATAGTTTCGCCACTCAACACGCAATATCACCAGAATTCGACGGAAAGTGGAGAGTGGAGTATTTTTATACCAAGCTCCCTCTGCCTTCTCTGCTACATGCGGGATAAAGTATTTGATTGTAAGATACAGCATCTGATAGTTCAATGGTTTGATTCTTACTTGTGGTAATGAATGTATTTAAATTATTGTATTCTGCCGGAAATTAGGAAACAGAGTGTCTTAACACTACATTTCCTCTGTCTATCCTACTATGCAGGAAAATCTTATACTACACACATACACATATACATACGTAATATACAAGAGAGAATTCATTGTGGTGCAGCGGTACAGCGTATGACTTTAAATGACGACGGTTTAGTGTTAGATTCTAACTCCGGAGAGTGACCTATTTCTATTTCCACGCTCTTGCAACAAGACAAAGCGTGAAGTGGAATTCCACGATTTAATACACCATTTTTCGGTAATTAGGCAGTGTGTGGGGAACGGAGTGTATTAACACTAAGTACCCTGTGCCTACTCTTCTATGTGCAAGATTCAAAGTGAAGCTAAAAAAAAAGAAGATTCAAACAAATTAAATAACTCATTACCAAACAGAAATCCAGACCAAATCGATAATTATTAAAGCGAATAGGTATCTCTAACTATTTAACTGAAACATCGACTGATAATTAAGCAAAACATATTTCAACGGTTCAGGCAGCAAAATGCGAAACTGGTATAACTTACAAACAAAAAAACTTATTACAAAAATAAATAATAAAATTATATTTCTATAATAAATTATAAAAAAATATTCAAATTTCACTTTATTGAAAACAGAAATTATACAAAATACAATATAAATATATAACCTAAAATTATAGAAAAAATAATTAAATCTAGTTAGGCCATTTTGATAATGAGAGGCCCTTAGTTAGTAGGAACTGGGCATTTCCATAAACACCGTGTTAATATATCTGACTGCAACACAATCCCTTTCACTGCCCCTCTTTAATTAACGCGAAACGCTAAGGCTAAGTTGTGTAATAATGATAACGGATGGTAATACACAATTGTTATAATAATATAGAACACACTGATTGTGAAAGATACGATTGTAGGTTCGATTCTCACTTAGGGGAATTAATTATTTAAGTAGGTAACGAAAAGTCCTAACATTACATTTCCATTGGCTACCCTGCTATGTGGGGTACACCGTGAAGTTTAAATAAATACTTATGTAATACTAGCGGCCCCCCCGCGGCTTCACCCGCTTCAACTTGAATGAATTGACTGACAGTCAAATGTGTTGATGTCAATGAATAATACAACAAACAATACAAACAAACTTTACATGTTAAGCTGGGTTAAAACAAAGAAATTGGTGAAAGTTTTACATTTTTTACACAAGTAAATCGGTTCAGTTCTTTCAGAGATTAGCGTGACCATACATTCAGACAGACAGTAAAGAAATTAAAAATATATATATTTGCTTTCTATTATTCTTTTTAAGTGCCCCTCGATCCATTTCAGTCAGAAATAATAAAAGTATAGACAAAATATTTTTACTGTTTTATTATATGTAGAGATTATGTTATTTAATCGTCGTACTTTCATGTACCTCTATTAGCCGGGTAGACAGAAAGACATTTAGTGGAAATCGAACCCACAACCTGTCACCTTTAATCACATGCCTTTTCCCCTGCGCCACGACAGGCCTCTATACTATACGCTATATCCCGTATATAAAAGGCTAGGCCATAAGACACTCAAGCGTTGAGCGGCGGAATTCAACGCTGTGCCTTATCTGTGCCCGTTTACTGTCCCATTGCGCTACGACGATCTCCCATATAGATATTTTACAATTACTAGCTGTTACAAAATGGTTTTGCAGGTTCACTTTTTCCAAAAAGCCTACCTTTTTGGAAGCCCTATTTTTGAAGGAAAAGATGATTTCATGTTAATCTTACAATCTATATCAGCTCGCCGTGCGTTTGTAAAGAGTGGGCAAGTCATGAAAAGTCGAGGTCAAGACGATCCGGACATAATACAGGATCTTGTGACTGAGGCCGGTAACGATTGTAGTTTGTTTTGTCAACGGCCCGCTACATCGGTTTGGTTGTAAAGGACAATAGTATAATTTCTATAGAATTCTGTTATTCGTGCCATCGTGGCATAATGGTTGCAGATTCGATTCCCACTCGGGGGTAAGAATTATTTTCGTTTCCTCATTCTGGTAACAAGACCAGGTGCGGCGTTGAACTCCGCTCCTCAACACGCAATGTCCCGAATTATTGAACGGCGAGTACTGAGTGGGTAACACACTCTAGTGTCTGAACATTCAATTCTCTCTATGTACCCTTCTATATACTATTTACGTGAAGATACAAAAATTATATAATTTAATTATAAAATAATATGGAGAATGGCAACGGACTTTGTTACCACTAAGCTCGCAGGATACCTCTGCCTACGCTACTATGTGAGGGATACAGCGTGAAATTGACAATAAAATAGTTAAGAGTAGACAAGCAAGTGTTAACTTACCAAAATGTCTAGCCCGGCGTCGCGGTGTGGGCGAGCGTCGTTTCAAGCTGAGGTCCACAGGTTCTAACTGGATGGGCGGTTCGCAGGCCTGTTTAACAATAAAACAAATTGTTAATTTAAAAATAATATTTCTAATTCTCAGGCCGGTAATGAGGCAAAGCGCGGCGTTGAGTTCCACCACTCAAAAAACGTTGGTTGGTTTTTTATATCAGTAGGTATTGTTTAGAAAACGTATAATAACTTGAAGGTAGCTGGACCCACACGCCAATTAGAAAACGTCCAAGAGCTCTGACCACTAAGCAATCCTTTTTCAAAAGTATAGTTCTTTCAAGAGACGCGGATTCGAGTCGCGATAAGTTCAATATTTTCTACAAATATTTTTTCATCTTTAGTAAAGAATAACAACTTAAAAAGATTTAAAAAATAATAATAATACTGTCCTTATAAAAGAGATAATTAAAAAAAAAATTGCTCTACAATTTATTATTTAAAAATATTCCAAATCAATTTAATAATTAATCATTTAGAAAAGAATTATAAATAACTAAACTGTTGCCATTAAAAATATGAATATTTACAAAGGTCTATCTAAAAAGAAACTATTTTTTTTAATTAAGAACTAAAGGATATGTTTTATTTTCTCCATTTAATTTGTTCAAAAGGACCTTGTGTCCTTTTCCTTGATAAAAATAAATTAGGTACGTTCGATCACATACCTACATATTTAAATAATAATTTGCACGATATGATGGGACAATGTCTTAGTGCATGCGCCATAGTTGTGGGTTCGATTCCCATTACGAAAATAATCTCGCACACAGCAGGATAGGCAGAGGGAACTTGGAAACCTACTATTAAGACACTCCGATACCATTAAAGCACTTCCGTTGCCCACTTTATGCCGAATTCTGGAGGCATTACATGTTAGCGGAACTCAACACCGTGCTTTGTTTTGGTAGCAGAACCAGGTAATAAAAATAAGTATTAAATATATCTTTCTCTGAGTGGGAATTGAACGTACAATTGTGGTGGTTACAGACAAGCCATGACGGTGTATACGGTTCTGTTCTGTTATTTGAATATGATGTGGAGGACCGAGTGTCCTGACACTAAATTCTCTCCTGCTATATGTGGAATCAGCGTGTAACATATAATAAGTACCAAGCGAGTCGTGCCACGGTAGTAACAAACCAGATCACATAAGGTCGAGATGGGTAGTATTGCGTAAAGGACGTCGTGTACCACGCCTCTGCCTCTTACTACTTCATAGTATAACGTTAGAAACTAACTTTAAAAGTAAACATTTGTTATTAAATTAGTAAGTAAATTTCTCGACTTTCCCGGTCATTTTCATGAATAAAATATTTTTTTCGTAATGTCACACTTTATTAGCAGCTTTATGCTTTTCCTAGAGTTCATGAATTCTTGACATTGTGTGTGAAGTAACGGAACTCAATACCGCACTTCTACTTGTTAATTATTAATTTCCCAGAATTGGGATCGAACCGACAACCTTTTTATTTGCTTCTCAGTTACATACAAAATCTATCTTGCAACCTAATTACTAGCCGATAACCTTTAAAATTCATCTGCTTAAATCTTTTTATCACCAGAGCGAAGGAAAGAAAATATTAAATTTTTATTTCCTCGAGTGGGAATCAAACTCACAACCTATCGCGTTGACTGGCCTCATTTAATACATATGTATAAAAAATACATATATTCATTAAATCGCTAATCCACCCGCTGACACTCACACCACACGACCTCACCGAGATGGGTCACATGCCTAAGGCCAATCGTGCGCCACGCCTCTGATGCCACTTACGAGCTAAAATTAGATTCTAATGTATCCAATATGGATTATGTTTGCCCATTAGCGTTTAATATTGCAATTATCAATAATAAAATAACTATAAACTTGTCAGATAATTTAAACTAAAAGCTTGGTTTAATTTTCTAGTTCTACAGTTAAGGGCCATTAGAGTGATACTTTGTCGTTGTAATTGCTGCTTAAATAAACCTTGGATATTATTATAATGAAAATTGTTATATTTCTAAGAAAAAAAGGTTAAAATAAAAAAAAACCTAAAGATGTATTCAAGTTGCTAAAATTTCATAAAACTTAAACTTTACTAAAAGTATTTTGTTTTCGTTGGTACGACCGTAAAGTAATTACGTAAAATGTATATTTTTACATACATATGTAGAATGAATACTTTAAGCTTTTGAAGGCTGTCTACTAACTTTACATAGTACACACTATTACTGTAAAATTAAATCTGAATAGAAAATATATAAAATTGTCCTCTTAAATCGTCACCCACTACGCTGCACAGGAATGAAAAATAAAAACAAAATTTATGGCTAGTCTTTTTTTCACTGGGTCTCAGAAGAACAACTGAGAGACTGACTGACTGAGAGAAGTGGGTTACATAATATACGATGAACGTAATGTAATATAACACCCTAAAGCCTTCTTCAATAAATTAACGATCAAACACAATGTTTTTTTTCATACTGTACTAGTGGTTCATGACATTCGAGAAGACAACCAAAAAAATTCTTCAATATTGGTAAAGATTCACGCCGCTATAAAACCGCCCATACAACAACTTTCAAGAAGCGCACATGATTTACGTAACGGCGTCGTGGTACACGCGGCACGCCACACCCGGAGTTGAGATGCAAATCATTAATAACTAACAGACGCTCATGTATGGGATTCATTATAAATTATTGTGCCCTACTTTAGTTTGATGCTTTATTAAGCAATGTAAACAAATATCATGTTACTTTCAAACAAATTTTGTAATTTATATAGGGAATATATTTTTTTAAGCCATGACACATGACTAATTGAGCGGAAAGTGGAGAACGTAGTCTTAACATTAGGTCATATTAGGTACCCTGAAGCTTATATATTTTTTAATTACTTATACTCATACTCATTTAAATACCGTTTGTTGAATTTTTTACTTATTTATATTTAGATAAGAAAATATTTAAAAGAAAAGCACCATCAAATATTAAAGATATTAGGCAAGAGAAAAATACTACCATAACCCAGCACTTTAATTAGATGTATAATTTGATAGCTAATATTTTACAACACGTAATATTTAGAAAAATGAGGAACGGAGTGCCTTAACATTAGGTCCCCTTTGCCTAGCCTGCTACGCGAGAAAATTCGTGTAACCATAAAAAAACAAACCATCCTCGCTAACACTTCGACCATACAAACGAAGAAGCGCCATTACTTACGCAAGCCTCGATCGTGCAGTTTTACCAAGCCTTTATAAATAGCCTTACGACGTTTGACATATTACTAACGGAACGGGGGTTGCGGGTTCACATCGTAAATGACGTAAATGTATTTAATGAACGTAGATTCTTTAACATTCTTAAAGAGTTATTACACATTTAGTAAAGATAAAACCTACCCTTTTTCCTACTTTAGATCATTTTCTTTAAACAAGACTACACATGTGGAAATATTCTAAAACTAACAATCAGTTAAAATCTCACAATTCAAAAGAAAAGAAAAGTATCACTACATATATTTCTTTATATCACACTATTCTTATTTATTCTATATATACAATAGGTGAACATTAAAAACCCGACCCCGCTAGAACTATGGCCACACCACTACAAGTGAAGAAGCGCCATGAATTGCGCAAGCAAAGATCGTGCAACCATACCACGCCCGATGTCCAAATAATATATTTTGTATCTTACTTTATATATAACCTTAATGTATTTGATTGATACATGAAGATTTGGAATTATAATATGTAAATTTTGATAAGATGTTAATTATAATTTCACTAATATTAATGTACTACTATTATTTTCCTAGCCTGTACTGTCCCATTGGTGGGCAAAGGCCTCTCTCCATTTTTTCCATTCTGGTCTATTTTGTGCTATTGAACACCAGTCAGGCTTGTTATGGTCAAGCTCGTCTCGCCATCTCCGTTTTGGTCTGCCAATTCTCCTTTTAGTGTTCGGAATCCAGCTGGTGAAGATTTCGCCCAAGACTCTTCAGGCATGCGGCAGACTACTTTTTAAATACCTATTTAAATAAAACGCAATGAAAATTCCCCACAACCACAACTATAAAACTGTAACATCACGACGCTCTCCATTTAAATTTCAATGCCTTGTACGCAGGCGTCCTTGCTCTATATTATAATCTTTTAAAAACTTTCAAACACTATTACCATATACGTATGCCCATATAAACATTTAAGATATATCTTGGAAAAAATGGAATATGAACCCGCACCTCTTTTACTGTGTGTGGCGTAGTTGGTGGCGCAGTGGCAAAGTGTGTTACTGTAAACACGACGTTCGTGAATTCGATTCCTACTTGGTGGAATGAATTATTGTATATTTCCATTTCTTTGCTGTGGTAATAAGACAAAAGGCGACACGAGCCACTCAACACACAATATTTCTTAAATTCAGGGTGACGGAGTGTCTCAACACTACCTTATTTCTGACTACACGGATATGTACAAGATACAGCGTCAAGTTGTGATTATATACAATTGACAACAAGAAATAGACTAACTTTCTTTAATTAGCCACCGAGAAACACGCGTGTTTTTATTACCAGCTTGGTAATCTATATACATACTCGTACATATAAAGTGTACGTCTGTGATTTGAAAACATATTTTTTAAGTACATATAGTTAATGTTGAAGATATTAGAAGTTGAGGAATCAAATAGGAATGTAAAAGATAAAAATGATTCAAAACCAACACATGGCCTTAACAAACCTGATATGATGCTTGATATACCGATGCAAGAATTTATTGATTTTAGTGATGAAGAAGGAAATCTAATTAATAGTCTGGAAATGTCACCAGATGAAGTGTTAGAAAATGAGCATAATTCTAAAAATATGGATGAAGAAATATTGCTTGGTAGTGATGAAGAAATGAATGAACCCCCATTGTTTGATGGCGGTACATCTAAAAGTAATAATGATATAAATAAAATGTCAGAGAAAATAGAACCCGATGCTGAAACAGAAGTCAGGTTAGCCACAGATATCATTACAAAAGAATTAAATACAATGGAAAATGAAAATATAAGTGACCAACAAGAAAACATGTTACTTCAAGATGACCCTGTAGAGAAAAGGCTAGGTTTAGGCTCACAAGCTGAAAATATTACAAATTTGGAAAATATGGATGCAAATGAAAGTGAAGATTCCATTTTATCTTCACCTGCCAATAAATCAGATGAAAATAGTGATAAAATGAATGAAATAACTGATGAGGCAGAAAATATGGCAATGGAAGTTGAAACTGAAACTGTTAAATGTACAAATGATCATAAATCAATAATCAATGATAACAACAACAATAAACAATTTTAAAGTCTATTTGATCGTGCTAAATTCCCAAGCCGATTTTTATGGAGCTGTCACTGGATGGATGTCAGAGGAGGTTGTGGCTTGAGGAGTTGAGGAGCAACTTAATGGGCCATTACGAAGGAAACGCGCGCGAATACCTACTGCCCACAAAAGATAACAATACTATTTTAGTATTTTCAAGCATACCAACCATACTCTGTTTTCCTAAATATACTTTAAAATATTTAATAAATAAATAATCGTACAGTTCGCATAGTTCCAGCGGACCGCTAGTTAGGTAGTAAAACACGATTATGTTTTATTACTTAGTAAAAATCACTCAAGTAGAGCCAGGGTTTTTATACTTAATTGTAAATTATTAATTAACTAGATGAATATATGTAGGTACTCTTTATTCTGGGTGAGTTACCAAGTTAAAATTGTACAGGATTTAATGCAGAAAACACTTATTTTTATAAGACAAGAAAATTATTTATATTTTTTTTAGCTTCACGCTCCATATCCCACATACAGGAGGCACAGGAAAACTATAGTCTATTTATTTGGACTTGCCACAAAATGTAAAATGTTTGCAGCATCTCTCATCAATTTATCAATATTAAAATGCGATTGAAGTTCGAAAATCAAGTCATTTTAGGGCTCTTTTACCTGTAAACTATTTATTTATTTATTTTTAAATAAGAGAAAATAATTTAAGGCATCTATAATATTCGATTTCTATCAAGTCTGCAAGGGTTCATAAGTTCAAAAAATATAAGTCAAAAGTATTGTATATATAGTGAATTACTTGCATAGTTATTTTTAAAAATATATCAACTGCATCAACCATGACCTGTAAAATTGCCATTTTGGTTTGTTTGTCTTTTATCTCACGGCTCCCTGAATAGGGTATAGTGTTGGGACCCTCCGTTCGCACGCACCGCCAAATTTTAATTTGTGACTAGACCGAAGAAATGGAATTCATTCCACTGATTCAAGATCGAACCGACAACCGTCGCGTTCACAGTCAGACGCCGTGCCTCGTGCAGCCTCATACATTATGTATTATAACAAAAAGTAGATTCCATCGTATTATTTACACGTTTATATAAAAACTATCTACATGTATTCATTATATACAAAGGAATTTTTTCACGCACATGTTATTTTAAATTCATTTAGTACCTCATATTTAGGTGATTGTATATTTCATACGCTCTGTTGGGTTTGACGTGCAGTGGTTAATATAAAAGTGAGACAGCTTAACGTGTATAGTGGGGTAGGCAGAGGGAACCTAGCGTTAAGACCTGTTTCCAGCGCAAAAGAGAAATGAGCGGGTAATGCTTAGGGAGAACCGATTCCTTTTAAATAAAACAGGTGTATGTACATTTCCACAAACAAAGAGTTTTGTATTTTGTCATAACGTAGCGAGTTAACTGTAAACGCGACGGTTGGGGGTTCGATCCTGAATTAGTGGAGTGTTGGCAAATGCTGCATAATAAAATTATTATAGGCAGTATGCGGGCGAAGCCGCGACTGGGTTGCTAGTGTTTAAAATAAACTAAATTCAGTAAATAGGTGAATTTGACTAATTTGGGAATGAATTTCTCTACTCCTCAGGTAGAAATTATAATTATCCCTTAAGAAGTATCATAATCAATTTAATAGTAATTATTAATAACACGCGAATATATTTTTTAGATCATCATAGAATCATTTTAAGCATGACATTGTTGACAATGTCTTGTTTTAAATGATTTGGACTCGTGCCTAGATAGTCACGATATATAAATTATAATTTTCTGTTAGCGACATGCTCGCGGCTTCGCCCGATTCAACAGTATGATGATTTATCTATAATTATTTGAGAGTACTTAGGAAAATATCTTAGAATTCTTTTTAGATTTTTATTTGTTATAAGTAATAATTAAATTAATACAATTTATTATTTTTATAAAATATTGCATGCTGTAGCCACTTTAAAAGATGGTGCATTTAGTCGTAAATTTTACTTTGTATTTCTTTTCTTTGTCCCTGTGTAATGTTATCATTACTAGTGGATCTAATAAATAAATAAACATATTGCATATAATAAAAAAAAGGTGATTTCATATATCTAGGCGGGAAGCACACGCGTGCGGTTATCGCGGTTTTTTCGGGTAAATCCCGATCCAATGCAAATTCCGGGATAAGAAATAGCTTGTATGTGGCTATACCCTTTCTATATCCCGGTTAAAGTCCCATATAAATTAGTTTAGCGGTTCTGGACTGGATTGGCAAGGACAAATAGTAATACAGACAGATAAAAAAATGTTTTGTTATAGTATCGTGTAAATAATTATAAGCGACACTATTATTTTGAAATCACAGACAGACACTTTAAATTTTACATAGGATTACTACCATTGTTTTCCTGTGTTTAATTTTTAACTTCACGCTATATATATATATATAACAGCAATAGGCAGAGGAACTGTCCACCCAATTTTTCAAGATATGAAAATAATCCATTTACAGTCCCACTCTACGTCGTTGAGCACTTATGGCGTTTTTAATAAAATATATATATATATTTTATTGATTTTTTAAATTCAATATTGTATTAAATATAGAAAAATAAATTTGCATGACACAGCGTATCTACCTATATCTCGTAGGTATAATCAAATTAAATGAACACGCAATAAAAGCAGAAGTGTGCCAGCTGACATAAATATGAATAATTTCGATTAAACATGATTTTAAAGTGTCACGACACTCCACAGTGACGGCCTTCACTAGCTATGGAATAATACTACAATTAATTCATTAAATTGTATGTATTTAAGTACATCTGAGCGGTTACAGAAATCGATGAAAAATGCAAAGATGGGTCAAACTATAGGAAGATTACTGCAAGCTATTTCTAAATGCACTTTGTCAGGTTCCCTCAGCCTACCCTGCTATGTGCGGGATATTTGGCTAAAGACTTTATTTATTTCTCAAAAGAAATTATATTTCATTTAAAGAGAATAAAATTCTCCCTACCTTCGGCCTCCCCAAAATAGCGTGATTTCTCCCATACAGAAATCACGCTATTTTTGTTTTTAAAATGGTTAGAGCTACTGCTAAAATGTAAGATCAAACTAAAAAAACTAAACTAAAAAGAAAATAAATATTGAAAATGGAAAAACATAATTATATATTTTCGTCAATCACTTTTCGACGGATTTTCGACGCGTGCTTAACGGTGGAACTTAACGCCGCGCTTTTTCTTCTTGCAGGAGCGAGGAAACGAGAACAAATAATTTCTCCGAGAGGGAATCGAACCTACAACCGTGTCGTTGCGGACGGTTATACATACTTAATTACTTATAAATAATATATTATTCTCTCCATCTCCATAGATCACTACAGGGCGTGACTCGCCACACCTCTAGTAACATCCGATTGCGGATTCGAATAGAAATCGCACTTATTTTAACTTAAACTCGATACATTTGTTTATAAGCGGTGGACATTTCTAACGGAAGACCATTTAAAGGTATACATTATTTTTTTCCTTATACTACTTATTTTGGCTCATTTATTTTATAACTGAGAGCACATTCTATAGCACTTGCAACACATGGTGGAGAAAAGAGTGTTTTTTAGTTTTCTTAAACCGTTTATTTTGTTAAGTAGAGCTTTGTGGCACAAGCGTGTGGCTGTAAACGCAACCATTGTAGGTTGAATTCACCCACGGAGAAATGAACTATTTAATATTTTCATTTTTTCACTCTGCCCTGTAGGCAATGCGCAGCGTTGGGCACCGCCACTCAACACGCAATACTTCGAGATAAATGCGAGTAGGATTCGTCTACCTAGGCTTCCGTACCTACTTCGTGATTGTAGGTCAACGGCAAGTACAACTTATAAAAGTTTAACAATGTACTTATTTAGTATGAAATGAATCACAAATATAAGTTTGTAATTATGTCATTAAATAACTATATACTTTCATTTTTCACATTTTTTCCTTTATATATGTTGTAAGTTTTCATAATTTCACAACTGTAGGGCCACGGGAACTAACCTTTGGGTTTTATTTCCGCAATTTTATACAAAATGCAGCAAACTCGGTGCATAAATGCTCGTATCCGTAGACTTATAAACTTGATTTTTTCTGTGCTTCAAGGAACCATTGACCTAATGGCTTGACTAAACAGCTTGAATGGTCCAAGCAATCTCGAAATAAATTGCCTTGACAGACGGACGGACGACAAAGTAATAAGGGTTCCGTATTTTCCCTTCGAGGTACGGACCATAAAAACAAAAAAAAAGTAGACTTAAAGGAACAAAATCTAATCTCACACAGATAAATGACAAATCAATAGATCAATTAAACGGTATCATTTGGATCTATGGATCTAAACGTCAAATTAGTTTTCTTACAATGGTGCCTACAATCTGTAAGGCTTCTATCGAAATGCGTCCCGGTTTCTATATAAGGTTATGTCGTGAAAACACCATAAAAATAAGTTTAGCCTTTCTAAGTTTAAACATAATTTTCAATCTTTAGTTTTAGCTTTGTAGTGAGGTTCATGGATTGCTTATTTTAGTTTGTAGGATTAATTTATGTGTGCCTGATATGGATAATGTCATTACTATTTTTATTTCCCCGCTTGAGTTCTACCGCCCAACATGCAATGCCTCCAGAATTCTGCGGAAAGTGGTGAGCGGAGTGTCTTAACACTAAGCTAACCACTAACACTAACCGGGTATACAGCGTGAAGATGAAAAAAAATGTTTATGTAAAATGATCTTACCTCCATAGAGTTGGGCAGCACGGCGCCTTCGCGGCGCCCCGCGCCCTCCCTTTCATCCTGTAACAAAATATAAAAATTAAAAATAAATATATTTTTTACAACTATCAGCTATGATAAGGGGCGCATCACTGGGACCGCTAAAACTGTAAACGCTCTAACTGTAAACGGTTGAGGTTCGGTCAACTTGAGTAAATTAAATTATAATCATTTCCCCTCTCTTGGTAACAAGACATAGCGCGGCGTTGAGTTCCACCATTTACCACAGAATATTTAGAAAACTGGACAAAAAGTGGGGAACCCATTGTCTAAGTTGCACAATAGGTTACCTCTGTCTACCTCACTATATGCGGAAAATATGCTTAAAGCTAAAGAAAAAAATAACTGAAACGAAACCGCTCGTCTACACTAGTCCTTATTACTACATTTTCAAAGCAATGTTTACAATTTGCGTATTAAAATCTAGATGGTACTGTTTTGGATATAACCGTATGTTGCGAAACGTTGCGAGAAGCTGGTACAGCACACGCACTGCGGTGAACGAATTTCTATAATTTTACTAAAATTAAGCAAATATCAGTTTTTTCTTTTGTTTTGCTTTTTTTTTGTTTTGGTTTCGGACGTGCTTGTGTTAAGATTTTTACTATTTACTAATATTAAAAATATAGTAAGAGTTTGTATGGTTAAAGGCGCTAATCTCAGGAAGTACTGGTTCGAATTAAAAATAAATTCTAAGTTGAATAGTCTATTTATCAAGGAACTGTACATACGGTCAGCTACCTCCTGTAGGTACCTACTTAAAATATGTGATGCCATATGACATATCATACATAACTCTTAGTTATTATCATACTACGAGACTACGAGAAAAGCCGCAATTAAAAGATAATTTAACATAATCTAATCATTCTATTAAAAAATAATCAACATACAAAAAAAACCCGCAGTGAGCAAATGGCAAGGATGAGGGATAAAGAGAAAGGGCGTATAAATAGAGCAATTGGACATCACCGTCCTTGTCGCACGCACTATATCACTGACGTGTGAAAGGGACGGAGAACGGCACCGTGGGAACTTAGCATTTGCTTTCACTTCGCGTTATAAAAATATTGTAGGTACCCACTGAAGATTTGAAGGCTCCAAACTATTAGATTTTGTATTGGAGTATTCTCATATACCGATACAGTGCGGTTGACGAGTCGTGGCCTCCCTGGAGTTAGGCTTTCTAGTTTCTAATGTTAGGCTATCTTCTGCCCATTACTCAATCGAGAAGAAAATAATCAAAAGTAAGAAACTTCCTAAAGTGAAATCTGCACTAATTTCAGGGCGGCCACGACTGGACGTCCGTACTTTAAGTACGTGCTTTAACTTCTAACACTCGAGAAAAGAAATGTTAAATATTTTCATTTCTTTACGTTGTATCCTGCAGCAGGGTAGGCAGAGACAGCATAAGTCTTAAGACACTCCGCTAACCACTTTCCGCCGAAACTACGTTCCGGTTCTTCGTTCTAGTGTCGAATCAAAGCGCGAGAACGGAATGTCTTAACACTAAGTTCCCCATGTTCCGCTACTGCCTACAAAAAATATATTAGGTATTTTCATGATCATGAGTTATGATAAGTCTTTTAAAAGCTTTCCAGACATTTTATAGACGAGAAAAATCAAGAATTACAATATGTAATTGGGGCGTCGCGTCG